>PVKZ01001881.1:0-301727 GCA_004027375.1 Macroglossus sobrinus
TAATTTTTGATCTTCAGATTAAATATGGGTAAATAATATTGTTTGAGAGAGAAAAATTCAGAAACAAAAAACCTTTAAACTATATTTTTTTATGTATTCACATTCAATAAATAATCAAAGTTTTATAAGAATCAGAGTCATTCCAAAGCAAGCACATCTTTGATTTATAGCAACTTTATTCTCAAAGTTGGTTCATTACTGTGTTAATTATTCATATCAGCCTGGAGAGTAGATGTGTTAAAATGAGATGTTTTATATTTTTAAGTATGGTTTATATAATAGTAAAATAAACTTCAGATATGTGATAAAAACACGTACAGTTGAATTTTTTACTATGTTCTTATTTTTTTTCATACTTGTCCCTTCCTTTATAATCCTATTATCTTCTTATTTCACCTAATTTTTCAAAACTCAAGTCAAGTGTTCTCATTTCCTTTGTCCCTTTGAAACAGGTTTAAAGACTCAGCATCATGTACTTCTCCATTCTCACACTTCTCACTGTTGCAATGTTACATGTTTTTATTTTTATTCATGGTTCTGTAGTCCAGCAGACTAACTCTATAAGGATAGACACTGTCTTTTTTTTTTCCCCATGGTATCCCCCAAACACATCATAATGTTTCCTACAGAGAAAACATTCAATAAAACCTTCTTGAATAAATAAATGACTTAATAAATGGAAGATTGCATGTATATATTTCTTCTCCATCTACATTAAAGGTTAGATATATATAGCTACCATCTCAGAATGTTACTTTATTTATTCTCAGTGGGTATCTTTGTCGTGGCTAAAAATCCAGAGGTAGAGATCTCCTTTGCATTAATTATGTTGAAAGACCTTGCTTGCCCAGTAAAGTAAGTTGATAGTAACTATGGTATCAAAAAAATATATATTAAAAAGCAATGATTACACAATGCCTAAGCTCCAGAGGGAGCTCAAGCCTGTTCCTTCTCCTATTTCATCAGGACGAGGAGCAGAAATAGTCAGATCAAAGGTAGCCCTAGACAATGTGTTATGGAGAAGAACAGCAATGAAAAACTCGTGTGAGAGACTTCTCTCAATTGGTCTTTGTAGGTCTTTGGACATGAGGGCATCTCTTGGTTCCTTTTATATGTGGGTTCTTGTTTATTGTGCCTAGAATCTCTCATACAGCCCAATGGATTAGAGAGGGCCCTATACTACTTACTTTTGGGGAAAAAAGCTTCTCTCCCATTATCTTTGAAGACCAGTTAAGTATCCGGTGGACCAAAGAGTGGTTGAGGGTACAGTTATTGTAGGCCTGTTTTTAGTTTAAACAAAGAGGAACACTGCGGTTATGACTCAAAGTAGCCCACCCGGGAAGAGGACCAGGCATAATTCAAAGGCTCCTGATGAAAATGAAGCACATAATTTTCTTGGCACAGCCCTTTCAGATTTTCCATGATTGCGAGCAGTTCTTATAGATCTAGGAACGCTCAGCCTTAACTATCTCAGTCATGCATATTTCAGTGACAGGATAAAAACGATTTGTTGTCACACCTACAACTTGATGTAAAGGCATACACTTTTTCTCTTCATAAAACATTTATTAACAGTTGTTTAAATTAGAATAAACATGGCTGCAGTAGGCAAAATGTATAAATAGCCCTTGGAAAACAGTAAAACAATCAGGCAAAGAAAATTAAAAGTATGCAGTATTAACCCTAAGTTTTTTTATTTTTTTAACTTTCTTTTTTTTTAATTTCCCCCGTCCCTGACCTTCCTCCCTTCTGGTAATCACTAGTCCTTTGTTCATATCCATGAGTCTCTGTTTGTTTGTCCTGTTCATTTGTTGCTTTTAGGTTTATATCCCAAATATGTGATATCATGTGATTTTCAACCTTTTTTGCCTGGATTATTTTACACATGATTATTTTGAGATCCATCCATGTTGTTACAAATGGCAGTATTTCATCTCTTCTTATGGCTGAGTTATATTCCACTGTGAATATGTACCACAGCTTCTTTATCCAATCATCTACCATAGGACACTTCGGTTGCTTCCATGTCCTGGCCACTGTGAATAATGCTGCTATGAACATCGGTATGCAAAAATCTTTTCGGATATTTGGGGTAAATGCCCAGTAGAGAGATTGCTGGATCACATGGTGGGTCAGTTCTTAGTTTTTTGAGGAACCTCCATACTGCTTTTCATAGAACCTGTGCCAATTTGCAGTCCCATCAGCAGTCTATGAGGGTTCCTATTTCTTCACATCTTCTCCAACATTTGTTATTACTTGTCCTGTTGATTATAGCCATTCTAACAGGTATGAGATGGTATCTCATCGTGGTCTTGATTTGCATTTCCCTAATAGCTAGTGATGTTGAGCATCTTCTCATATGTTTGTAGGCCATTTGTGTGTCCTCCAGTGAGAAGTGTCTGTTCAGGTCCTCTGCTCATTTTTTGAGTGGATTATTTGTTTTTTATTGTTATTGAGTCGTATGAGTTCTTTGTATATTTTAGATATTAGGCCCTTATCAGTGGTGTTGCTTGCAAGTATATTTTCCCATTACCTTGTTGATAGTTTCTTTTGCTGAGCAGAAGCTTTTTAGTTTGACGCAGTCTCATTTATTTATTTTTGCTCTTCCTTCCCTTGCCTTTGAGGTCAAATTCATAAAATCCTCTTTAAGCCCAAGGTCCTTGAGTTTAGCTTCTACATTTTCTTCTGTGTATTTCATTGTTTCAGGTCTTATATGCAGATCCTTAATCCATTTTGAGTTCATTTTGGTGTGTTAACCCTACTTTTCTATCTGAACAAAATAAAATCTGTTTCAGGCATAAAGACAAAGCTAGTTTCTTTTTTTAATATCTTAATTACTTAACCATTCCTCTCAGATATAGCCTGAATATTAAATATTTTTTAATGTCTCCAAGCTAATTAAACAATTCCATTAAGGAATAAGAAAGCCAAAGGGGGAGAAAACAAAGCACTGATAATGGAACATTGAAAAATATTTTTTTTTTAAATGAGAATGTCCTTTATAAAATGAGTTTATATTTTACTATATCTTGTTGCCTATAGGCTTCAACTATAAGTATATAATTTTAACTGATTTAGCACCAACTACTATTTATCCAACCCAATTACAGTAATGCTATTGAATATTTTTATTCGCTTAAGTATTTCAAAAATTATTTTTAATCCTAAATCCCAACAACTTGCATTTAAAAACTCTTTCCCTTTGCAATACTTCCCCCTGTTTTCTCCCTTAAAGTTTTTTCCCCATTTCCCTCTTCTCACTTACCTTTACCTGCCTCTACCTACAAGCTACAGATCCTCCTGTGTCTACTCATTCACCTTCTCCTGCTGCCCTCTTACTCCCATATTTTTTCTCTTTAACTATTTCTTTTATTCTCCTCTCAACTACTTTTTTTTTAAGTTATATTTTCTTTTCTATTTTTTTTTTCAGGGGAGGAAGAGTATGAGCTATTTGGGGACAGAGCACCAAGAAGAAAACTTTTAACCTCTCCTCACCTGAAAATAATTGAAAATCTTCAAGAAATGACAGTATTTGAATTGTATTCTATATTGAGGTTTATGTTAAGGTCAGCAATCTTGGCAGAAATTTTTCTTGCTTAAAACAGGAGAATGAAAATGCCAACTTGTCATCTGTCTTTCCTTTGGATATAATCTTATCTGCTTTGGGGAATTCAAATGATCTAATATAAGTTTCTAATTAAACTGTTCCAAGTGTGATACATTTTTGATTGTATAAAATCATCTTCATTTCCTGGCAATAACTGTTTTAAAATATCTCTGCCTACATCATTCCTTCCTTTTCTAAAATAAACGTCATATTTGCCTATCATCCAGGGAGCACTTCTCCTAATTTGAAACTTAGATACGAAGGTTGTGTCATCATCTGCAGTGTTGCATTTAAATTTGGAAGCCCTTCAAGGCAGCTGTGTAAAGAATATAAGTTTGAAAAAAAAATCCTAGGTCACCAACTGTATTTCAAGGTTATAATTACTGCTTCCAACTACAAGTGATAGAAAAATTTCACATGAAGAGTAATACCAGTAATGATGCTGAATTTCCCATGTAGTGAAGATTTAAATACCATTAAAGCTACAAATATCCTGTCCTATGAAATACATAGCTTTCCAGAGAAAAAACATGAACACCAATGCTAGCTTGGGCTCCATGACCAAATCAGGACGTCAGAAACTCCAGCCTAGCTCATTGCAACCTGCTTGAGCTAAGCAGTGTTTAAGTAAAACTAAATTTGAGCAAAGACAATAATGTCAACCATCATTTGCGCTATCCCTAATATATACTTCCACCTCCACTACCAACTCTACCATCAATAAAATTACACCCCAAAAGTGGGAATGATGGTATGTATGCCCAAACACACAGAATGTGAGCATGATATTAATGCAGTTAATATCATCTTATATGGTAACCTAACTTAAACAAATTTATTGATTTTAACGACCTAGAGATATGGGGCAGAAAACCTTCAATTATGCAAAAATATTTAATTTGTGAGATAAAACTCTAACTGCTGTAACAAATGAACACAAACCATCACCTCAGTGTCCCTTGTCACAATAGCAAGAAACTGGAGGAAAGATATAATTCAGACTTTGGAGACAGACAAGTGACTTATAAGTCATGTACTGGTTAAGTCATTTAGCTTCTGCAAGTTTTAGTTCCCTTACCTCTAAAACAGAATGAGTAATATCCAATTCGCAGCTTGTTTTGAGAACTAGATATATTTTAAAGTATCAGAAAGTAATAGTGCTCAAAAAAGATATTATGTATATGATTTTATCATGATGAACACTATTACATTAACTTGAAGAAAATTATCTGAAATTGCTAATAAATCAGAAATAGGAATGAAGTCAGTATCCAAATAAATCACATACACACAAAATAGGTGATAAAGTGAAAACTTTTCTAATACCTAATAAGAAATAAATTTCAAAAAAGCTATGAAATTTGAAAATAATCACTAGATTGAAATGAATATAACAATTTATTTTAAAGTATTAGTGCATTAAAATAAGATGAGAACATAAATGTTTGCCTCATACTGTGATGTGACTATTTCTCAGAAATAATTTTTTCAAATCATACCAAATGGATTGATGGTGAAGCCCTATACTTGCAAATGCTTTTCTGTGAATTAAACTCAAATGCTGATAATTAATATGATAAAGGCTGAAAAGTCACCAGGGTCTAACCTTGTCACGATTTGAGCATTCTGATTTAAATCCAATTTCCCTAACACAAGGAATTAGAGACATTGCACATGTGTTAAATTTGCTCCTTTATCACACATTGGCTCTGACTCCAGAGTGACATACCCTGACAAATATATTCCTCTATGAGTATAATCAGCTTTTATAGCCATACATAGGCAATATGTCTTATTAGCGCCTTCTCTTTTTAACAAAATTAGGCTCCCACACAGGAGGAGAAAGCTGTTAGATGCTCACTGAATTGCGGAGAAAGCTACAGGATCACTGGTACAGGCGAACTTGAGTGCTTCAGCTCCTGCAATGGTTCTGGCTCTTCTAATGCAAATGGGCCCTGCTGGATGGGTGGCTCAGATTCCCAACAGCCTCTGGAACTTTCTTCATAGATACAGTTCTTAGGACAGGACTCCAGGACATTTTTACACAATGCCCTTACATAAAGCCAAACATATTAATCCATTTATCAAACAGTTGACTTGAGGTCACCATTGTGCTCTAAGCATGGAGAATGACAGCGAATGAAGCAATGAATAAAATAACATAGTGTACTCCAAACAAAAATAAAATGCAAATTAACGCCAAAATATAGCACAGCAAGAGGTAATGAATGCTGCAGAGGGGGGAAAAATGGGCAAGGAGAAAGCTGTAATTCTAAACTGGGCAGTCACATGACTTTAACGTGAGGGTGAAACTTGAGCTAAGATCTAGTAGAGGTAAGAGCCATGAAGATTGGGGCTGGGGTTGGCTGGGAGGCTTAAACCTAGTGAACAACAAGAGCAAAACCTCAGGTAGGGGTGAGCTTGGAGAATGGTGAGGTGAATGAAAGTAACAGGGCAGCTACAGCTCAAGCAGGTAAAACTGGTTAAAATGATTTGGTGTAGAGTTGCGAACAGGACATAGAATAATGCATCTGCTGATTCAGTCATCGTCCTCAATAGCCATCGTGCCTCCTAAAGCATCTTGGTCTCTCTTGCTTATATATCTTTGTACAAAATAACAACTAGATTTCCAAATATATAGTCCAAATAATATATAATCTCCAATATACACCCCGTTTCATATCCATATCTGTAGTTACACACTTGGAATCACCACACACATGTCCTGAAAGCACACACTCCACACAACGCACCTTAAGTTCCTTCCTTCCGAACCCACTCTCTTAGCGGATAGAATGAACTTTGATATAGACAATCCTATTTAGAGTCCGACATCCCTTCTCTTCCTCTCTTTAATACCAGGCCCAGCATCAGCAGGGCTCATGCTTGCTATCCACACAAGTCTCCATCTGCCTCGCCACTTCTTTCAGCCAGCTTGGCGATGGGACTGAATTCTGGCAAACTGGGAGTGAGCAGTGGCGTTGTTTCGGTCTGGTGTTGAAGGTGAACCACCCCAGTCTGTATTCCTGTTGTGACCTCATCTTCCTGCAGTGAGAATGTCATAGGGAAGGTCCTGAACCACCCCGCGTTTCCAGGATTCACTAGAAGGGCTGGCGAGACCCAGAAGATAATCATACGCAGGATTCTTATTTACTGCAAAGGAGAGGGCACACAGCAAAAGGAGCAACGAACGGGGCACAAGCTTCTGAGAATATAGTCACACGGGACGCCCAGATGCTGTCTCCTAGGAAGGCTGTTTGCACGAGCACTGGGGTGCACAAAGATTCAGGCGCCAGGAGCCACTCTTATCAGCTCTGGAACTGAGAGAAAGTCTCCCGAAACCCACACTCCCTGATGCCAACCACGGGCCAACCTTGAAAGCAGATTTTGATCTCACCCCCTCTCTTGTCTGCACCCGTGGGCATCCACCTTCCTTCCCTGGGGACCCTTACCCTTCATACGTTATTATCTTCTGTTCCCTACGTTTCTATTTGTTCCCTGTTCCTCTCTTTTTGCAATTCTTATCATCATTCAAAGAATCTCAGGTTCTCCTCATACCTTTAAAAAGAATAGAAATTACTCAATTCACATACTCTTCAAGCTGCCATACTATACTATTCCTATCTTTACTTTTATATATCACAGGCTTAAAAGAACACACAGCCCTACCTCTTTTACGTTCTCACTTAATTCTTGTTCACATACCCACTCTCTCGGTCCTCAACTAACTCCCCAAAACTGCTTTCACACGAACTCCCCGCTGATCCTGCAGTTGTGAGATAAACTCAACACTCCCACCACTTCAGTCTGTCAGCAGCTGGCAAACGGTGGCCTCTGCCCTCCCCTGTGGCTGTCCTCTGCTGAGAGCTCCCTCACGGTCACTTCACAGGCCTCTTTTCCTCCTCCCGTGCCCTCAGTGCTGGTTCTGCTCAGCGCTTTCTCTAAGCTCACTTTCCACCTCCTAGAATCGGCCCTTCTTCTCAGGCCATGGATAAGTCGTTGCCTTCCCATTCGCACATGAGTAAACACAATCCCCGCATTGACTTTAAAATAATGTAACTAATCCAAAATTTCTCAAGTGGTAGAAATGTTTATTAAAAAGCTATTTTGAATAAGGTGGTAAACAGGTATACCCTTATGTAAAAAAAAAAAAAAAAAAAAAAAAAGCCGTTTTAAGATTACACATTCCCCAGCCAAATTCATTAAGCAACTGCTGTAGGAATTGGTCCCTGTCCGTTTCTGGGATCTCGTCCAGCCACCTGATTAATCAGGTTCTATGTGCCAGGCTTTGTATTAGCCACTGGTGGCAGACACGTTTAATTGCCTGCGCTGTATTCCTTACCCTTTTCTCCTTACTAACAGCAGGGATTTCCAAGTTATTATACAATTCCCACACCACACAATTGCAAGCGACATCATCTTCAAAAAGGTGATCCTGAAACAAGACCCTTATTTTGTTAAAGGCAGCGATAAGCTTAGCGCGAGACCTACACAAGCGCCCCCGGGAATCGGCATTTTTAAAGGTCTCCAGATGACCCCGACACCTTGCCACAGTGGAGAACCACTACAGAAGCTAAGCCCATCAAGCCCCTGGACTTGTCTACAAAGGCGAGACCGATTTGGACCAAGTCCAGACATAAACCTCTGAGTAGAGTTCTAGAAAAACTGCTGTTTTCTTGATTAAAAACGGAATGCAAACTATGATCCTTCCCTTTCATCCCTCTGACTCCTTTGAATGCAGCCAGGACATCTGAAACCGAAGCAGTCATCTTGAATAGACCAGGCAACAAACACGATGACTTGAAGCCAACACATTAAAAATGGCAGAGCGGAAAGATACGCCCGCTGAGTGCCCCTTGCTTGGGACTGTTGGTGCGATTCCCACAATGGCTCCTTTGAGAGCTGTGTTTGTAAGCCTTGCCGTTTTTCTCTTTGTCAAGGTTCAAGGACCAGGGACAGGTAGGAGAAAAAAGGCTTGGATGGTGAGAAAAGGGAGACGAGCCAGGCCTCTACCATGTCGGTTTTATCTTTTTCAACAGGTAACGTAATTAACATATTTTCCCATTGCTTTACAAAATCGTACTTTCATGTTAGATGCGCTATGAAATCTGTTCATTTAATCCAACTCCCCCATGCAGAGAGCTACAGATGGAAAGCCCGCATCACAGAGAGGTTCGCTAACTGGTGTGGGGCTTACACATCTAGAAAGTGGTAGAGGCAGGCTTCGAGAGCATCTATGCTCCGACTCACTTTGATTCCCTGCTCCTAAATAAATATTTCCTGAATAAATGAACAATGAGCAGTTTTTCCTTAGGAGGTAGGAACAAGCATTCCTAAAACCCCACAATGCTAATCAACTATTGTGCTGCCAGCCGAGTTCTAAGTGCTGATCTGAGCATTGCTGCCCTGAATCTGCTTGGTATTCATGATTTGAGGACTAACTCCAATCTCCCTAGGATTACACTCTAAAAGACTATCTGAGGAATACTAGCATAAATGAGAATTATTTTATATCTCAGAGCTTAAAATGGAAAGCATAATACTATATAAATAAAAGCTTATAGATAGTACTTTATTAAACATAAAAGCAATTGTTCTCTTTTATTATATCATTAATAGACATTTACATTTCCTGCTTGAAGAAGAAGTGTTAAATGAAGCAGTTACATTTGAGTTTAATTGTAATGCCAAATATGCTTCCACATTAGTAAAATGTAAGTTAATGAGCTTAGTTCTTTCCTTGCTATTCTTAGGGGGTCTATCTTGAGATGTTTGGGGCTCCTTCTTAGGCTGATAAGGAGATTGAGAAGAAATTACATTCAATATTCAATCACATTCAATATTCAGGGTCTGGTGGCACAATGAATTTTTTCATGCAATATTGTAGAAAATGAGCAACAATAATAATCTGGGAACCTAAATTCTAGTTTTAATTCTGCTATTTGCTCAATGTCACTTAGACAAGTGACCCTTGTCTTTATTCACTTCTCCTAATAATGGAGAAAATAAAAACTACTTTGTCATTATCTCAGGATGTTAAAAACCTTCTATGTCAGAGAGGCTTATATGCTCTAATAAGCTCAATAATTATGCACACACATAATGTTATGCACGTGCATATATAATTACAAAATTACACCTGTCATCACTGTTAGGTGCATGACTTCAGGACTGTCTCCTAACCTCTCAGGATCTATAAATGCACCAGTTAGTTATCACTGAGGTTATTTCAGACTCTAACTTTATAGGTGCACCAATAAGAGGATCGTACAACTTTGAGTAGCAAGGTTAGGATACGAGAGTGGCTCCCACCTGCTGGTCCCGCTGCTCCCCAGCAGGCTCTACAGTAATTTATATCTCAATATTTTCTCATTTCAGTAATTCTTCTCCTGAGTGTTGGAGTTATTCAAGGAGGTAAATCTGACAATGTCAGTTCTGTTAAGTTCTTTTACAAGAACTTAAACTTTCGACCACAGCGAAGAGCTCAAACTCTTTAGCAAGGCATCAAGAGCCTCTCATATTATGCCTCCATCTCCAGTATCTTCTACCACAATGTTCTAATCTTGGCATTTGGGGCAAAGCTTTGTAGGGTCTTATAGGCTGTAGAGAAAAGATTTAACTATAAAATAAATGAGAAGCAGTTGGATAGAATTATTTCTAGGAGTATAATCATTCTGTTTAATTTTTAAAAATCCCTTTGCTGCTATGTGACAATTGGATTATAGAGGAAAATACAGGAAAAATGGAAAACTAGAAGCAATTTAACAATCAAGTTCAGAGTTTTTGTCATTTGCACTAAAATAGTGGTACAAGAGTTGGAGAATGTGGGCAGATTTGGGATCTATTTTGGTGAAATACTTGATTTTAGGTGAAATATAACAACTAGAGAATCATCTTGAGTGTCTGGAAATACGGTAATGCCATTTACAGAGAGAAGGAAAATTGAGTGACTGTTTGGCCATCTGGAGTTTGATGTGTCTGTTGAACATAAAACAGAACTTTTATGTAAACTGTTTGAGAAGAGTCTAAAGGTCAAGTGAGAGTTTGGGATGGAGAGTCACCAGCATAGCATGTATTTAGAGCCACTAAAACACTATGAAGTAAGGAGAGATGATGGATAGATGGAAACTCAAAACCAGACCCTGGGGTGCCCCAAAATTTATTTCAGGGGGAGGAGACAGAACTCGATAAAGGAGACCTGAAAAACTGACCAATGTGATAAGGAAAAGAAAAAATATTGGGTGTCATAATAACTACATTAGTTTCCTATTGGTGTTGTAACAGGTTACTACAAATGTAATGGCTTAAATTCACACATTTATTCTTTCAGATTTCTGAAGGTTGGAGGTCTAAACTAAGTTGCCAGGGTTGCTTTCTTGTGAATAATCTGTTTCTGTGTCTTTTCTGGCTTCTGGAGGCTTTCCACATCTGTGGATTCATGTCCCTGTATCATTCTGACTCTGACTCTGACTCTGTTGTCACATCTTCTGCGACTCTCCTGAATATCTCTTACAAGAACTTCTTTTATGATTACATTGGTCCTTCTCAGATAAACCAGAATAATCTCCCATCACAAGGTCCTTACCCTACTCTTATTATTAAAGTCATTTTTTTGCCACGTGATTGAACATATTCTCAAGTTCTGGCATGTGGACGTGCATATCTTTGGGAAAGGGCATAGAACAGCCTCTCACAGTTGTGAAGAGATTCAAATATCTCATAAAGAGAGACTGTGATAAACTGCATTACAAATTGCAGACATATTGAGTGAAATGAAGACAGAGAAGTGAATCTTGGGTTTGACGACAGAGGTCATCGGTCATTTTGACAATTACCCTGTCAGCACTAGATTGTAATGGGAGGTAAAAGAGTAATTGGAAAATAAAGTGAAAACAACGAGTATAGAAAAATCTTTTGAAATGTTTGGTTAGGGAAAAGAATAGAGAAATAGCAGTTGGAAGAAAAGGTGGAGATAAAAGAAGACTGTTTTAAAGATAAAAATTACTAAATTACAAATATACATGATTGAAAACAATAAAAATGTTTGTGATGCGAAAGAGTAACAAATAAATACAAAAATGTCAACCATAAGGCAGGAGAAGAAGGGTATAACTGGATGACCGGAGAGGCTAATGTTTTATAGATCAGAGACACTTCACTTCTTCCATTAAAACAGGAGGGGAGAGAAAACTTTTCGGATGCAGAAAATGGAATTAGGTGGTTGAGATATGAGTGAACCCTACTTTTGTATACCCTTTTTTACAATCCATTTGAAGATGGTATCCTAAGCTGTGGTTTTCAAGGTGTGTTTAATTCTGGGAGGCAACATAGATAATAGCATCCTCAGATATTATACTGAATGGGAAATTAATGGCTGATCTGTATTAAGTACTCATTTTATTATGTAATCATAACTTTAAAATCAAAAGAGCCAGCATAGGTATATGATTTTTCCCCCTCTCATACTCAGTCGCCTCTATGCAGGCAGTGACACATTAGATCAACTAAACTTTGCCTTTGAACTAGAGAGCATTATGGAGGAAAAAAAATGGGGAAGGTAAACTGATCAATTTTTGCAGATAAATTATCTATTTCTTGATCAAGCCCCAAATCTAATCCACAGTGAAACCCATCGCTATATCCCAAGTAATACTCAAGTTTACCTACTCCTGTTTGCCTTCTATTGACATAACCTTAGTTCAGCTTAGCATCAACTCTTGCTTCAACTGCTTCAACAGCAACTCAATCCAATTTTTGTCTAGCCCATTTTCCATTACAGACAAAATAAAGTAATAGCTTCATCCAGCCCTTCTCTTATGCCCACCATACAATTTCTCAAATTATCCCTCATTGTGAATGGAAAGAAAAACACATATGCATGTACCTTTACTGCTCCACAGAGTGTGAATCACATTACCCCTCTCTTCCTCTTGTCATATCAGCATTTCTGAATTTCCTTTAGTTCCCCAAATATTCCAAATTCTCTCAAAGCCTTAATGATGTTTCTTTAATTAGAGACAAAATTTATTTCTCTCTTTGCCTAAACAAGTCTTCCTCAGTTCTCAGATCTCAGCTGCACCCTGACAGCCTCAAAAAGCCATCTCTGATCCTACACATAAATTCAGACTAGTGATCGTTTACTTAATAGCACATACAAAGGTGAAAGATCTACATTATTATGGAATTACATAATTAATGACCACCACACCACTAGACTGTAAATTACATAAAGACTTAATTTTCAGATAACAATTATATGTAAATTAAAACCATATTTATATATTATATGTCTTATATATTATGTAAATTAAAAACATATTTTTCTATTCCTTGATCCCTACGGATTTTTTAAAATATATCCTGAAGCTGAATAGAAGAAGGAATTATGAAAAGCTGAACAGAAAATGACACCTTATATTTTAAAAAGTTAACTGGCAATATTATAAAATTATCACACTTATCTGTATTTATAATACTTTAAAAATGCATGGCTATCTTCTCAACAAGCAGAATTTTGTCACTTTTGTTTGTACAATAATAGCTTCTGAATCCAAATGTTATGTTAAATAGTATACAATGATGCTTTTGACTACAAAATATAAAAAAAAATACTAAGAACACGTCACTTAAATTTTTCAAGGAAAAACAGCACTGATTTCACACCTAAATTGAGAAGATTCACAAACATTTTTCCCACTATATACAATTCAAAAACATAACTTCAATAGGAAAAGGATAAACATTAAATGTCTTTTATATTGCCAACATCACATATATACACAGATGGATATATATGCATAACTCAGATACACTTGCATGTGTGAATGTATATGTACATATATAATTATATGTGCATGTGTATACATCTGTAATGAGATATTTAGAGACATGCTTGGGTCACGTTATTTATTCCTAATAATAAATGCTTTATAATTTATTCTGAAAAAAGCCTTGACAGTAGAAAACAAATTGTGAGTAATTATTTTAATTGTGCTTCTAAAGAATTTCGTTTATTCTAAGCGATAAGTACGAAGAAAACAATCTGCTACCACCTCCTTGCGGTCATTCCATATCACATCCTCAACCCACTTGCTCTTTCTTTGCCTCCTGGATTCTGAGCAACTGTGCACAGCCGACTGCAACATCCTCCAGCCTTCTGGAGTTCCTAATTAGTTAATCAGTTTATGTTTATAAACATGTAACAGACTTCATGTCACATCACAAAATGGATTTGAAATAACTAAGCCAAAATGAAATATGACTAAATGGATGCTCAATTAAAAGGACATGTATATTCCTTTTAAATATTTGTTTTAATCTCACTGCTGCAATTTTAATGAAAATTAATATGTAATCAGTTCTGTTTAAAAAAAATAACTGTCATAGCATTTCTTTTTTTCTCTCAGCTTAAGCCGGTTGCTCTTAATGATGCTTTGATATTTGGTTTGGTTTGGTTCTTGAATTAATGCCTCTCTGTCTGGTAGTTAGCATGCTTCATAGTCAGGTAAAATAAAAAATTGACTTCCTTCCAGAATTTAGGAGTAGGGATACTGCTGAGAGACTGAACCCTATTTAATACATGATCAAGACACTGCAAAGACATAGTAGAAAAGAATATGGGAAGAAGAAAAGAATGTGAAATGAAGAAAGGAGGAAGGAAGAGACAAAGTAGGAGAAAAGAGAGAAGGGAGAAAGGAGGGAGAAAGGAAGGGAGGGAATTAAGAGGCATGCATTTCTAGATTATAAACTGCAAAGATTTTAAAAGTGCCTTTTTAAAATATTTTACTCTCTATCCCACTAGCATTTTGCCAAGAACTGATAGTCACAGGAATGGTAAAAATAAAAAATACTTACGATATTTTTATAGGTCTAAAACTATTAACTGGAGTGGAAATAGATAATGATATACAATCACAGGAACAAAATGAAATCGAAGTTAGAGGAAAAATGCCCTCACTGTCAGCATCTCTGTCTGATTGGTATTGCATATAAGTAGGCTGATGGATAATATTGTTTCAGACTATAAATTTAGGTGCATGCTTTTTATATAATTTAATTTCCTGCTCTCTTGTGAGGGCACACCTGGTGAACTGGAGCAATAAAGCACCACCATCAAAATGATTTTCATCCCAGGAGATTGTTGTGCAGCAGGGAACATTAATTATATCTACGAAGGAGGGAATGACAAGTGTCCATCAAACTCTCAGACTAGGAATAATCACCAAGATTGGCAGGTGAGTTCTCATGGGCATTGATTTCTAGAATCTCTCTTTTCTTTTTTTTTTCCCCTTTGAACATAGAGAAAAGCCAGAGGAAACTTAATACCTAGTCTTGCTGTTCTATCTAAAATTTCTTAGAAAAAAATTTCAGTGATTACATGTGGGTACTTACGTTGATACAATTTAGCTTTATGTTTAGAAACACAAATTTGGAGTGTGAACAACCAAAGTCTGAGGTGGCTGTGCCACTTACTAACTTCAAGCAATGGAGTGGGCCTCGTGTTTACCTGTTGAACAAACACCTCCTCTTCCTTTTTAAGAAAACCTGAATTCTAATGACACAATTGGGCATTGTATTCACCCCAGTCCTCTAGGGTCTGAGACAAAGGTTAAAATATGATTATTAGAGCAGTGCTAATTAGTGAGGTAAGTATGAGGACAAGAAAGGAAGTGAGGCTCGAAGTGATCAAAGGACTGAAAGCTTTTCAACACAGCGCCAGTGGCGATGGCTTCAGCAGGAAGCTATAAAGTTGTAACCGGTGATTAAGCCACTATATGGGTGCCATGTGAGGACTGGCTGGGAAGAGGAAACCCTCTCAGAGCAGCTCCAAAAAGGCAGAAGAAAGAGGATCTGCCTGTCTGGTTCTCTCCTCACCCCCACTGATGAAAGGTCACCTGACAGAGATGTCTGTTTTGCCATGAGCCTCTTTAGCTGTTGCGCTGGAAGCCAGACCCCACATTCCACCATAACCTGGGCGTGGAAAAGTGACAAGAAGAGAACAGAGCACTGACCCAGAGAGAGAAAGAGGTGGATGAGGGAGTCCGAGTTGGTGCACAAGGGTTTTGCCTTATACTGTGACATTGTGCCAAGACCCAGTAAATGATTCTCAGGTAAATGAGTGCTGATACGAGTCGTTTATAATAGTTCCCTTTACATTTGCTGGTGACTGGCGTAGGGGTGGGCAAGCCCTTTTTGTTAGACTCTGTTAAGACTGTCCTAAAAAATATTTTCCCTTCCAATTTAAAAAGAGATGTGAGCCAGGAAAATCCATATGCTTCTGTTCCTGTCTTGAATGTCTATATTTAACCAAATCTCAACTTTCTGAAGGTACAGAGTGATATCTAAAGGCCCTGAGATCGAGATTCGGTTCAGAGCAGGGCTGTCATGTGCTGTGATTTAGGGAAGTTGATTAACCTATATGTGTGTCTTTTTCCCCATTTGTAAAATAATGGTGCCCATAATAGCTATCTCATAATACTATCATGAGGATTCAATGTGTTAAGAATATGTACATATGTTAGAACGTAGAAAGTGACCAACAAGAATGACCTATTTTATTATACAGATGTGCTCTCAGTATCTCTAATGTTTAAAGGTGCAACTTAATGTATCTCCTTGAATATTGTGTAAATTACTCACTTTGGACAATTCAAGGCTGGTTGCTCAGATTATGAGGTACTAATGAGTTATGGGATTTAAATACTTGAAATATCCTAATTTACCTGTAAAAATTAGGAAGCATTTTATCTTCTATTCTTTGAAAAGAGAAAGGCAGCAATATTTCTTCCCTCAGAAGAAAGAACTTTATAAATTCAAATTTTTATTATTTTTTTCTCCTATACTGTTTTTGGTTGATTTGAAGCTTTCTGAAAAGTACTTTACTTCCCTCTGAATGTATATTTCCTCAATGAAAAATACCACTAAATGATATCTCTGAATCATCCTGTCATCCCTAACATTAGTGTTCTATTCACCCACATAGACATTTCACGATTTTGCTTGATTTATGTCTTGAGTAGAGTTCTCAGGACATACATTCTCTTATTAATCTATTTATTCTCTCTCTAGTTTCCACCTTTTGTCCTCTGTTGCTTCAATGTTATCAAGAATAGCTCATTCACATTTCAGCATTTTCACTTAAACGCATACTGAACTTCATTTCATATGATAAAAGTGTAATTTAATAGTTTCTTACTGCATACTTTGTTCTTTAGTAACAACAAAAAAAATCACACCTCCTCTTTTAAGGGCACAGATGAATATCAGTCTACCCAACACTGTCTCCTTTCATTATCTTTTACTCTCATGGTGACTATCACTAACACCTTTTTCTTAAAAAAAAAAAAAATTCTCTATTTGTTCTGAGAAGATTCTTTCTTAAAAGAATATCTTGAACATCGCTTATTACAAAGGCAGTCTGAGAAGTAACACACTCCTTAATAGATTCTATTCTAATAAAAAATAATTTCAAGAAGCCACTTCAATCTTTTAATAAAGGAAAAACTTCATCTGCTAGTGGGAAGACTATAGTAAAATCTTTTGTGTTGATCAAGGTGATTAAATGATTGCATTTTTAAAGAAGCTGTATTTTCAAAGTGCATCTGACATTTTGTTTTACCTTAATAAAGACACTATGATTTTTTTTAGATGTCAGGGAACAATGTTCAAGATTTACTGGTCTTGTTCATAAACCGACCAAATATTTACTTCTGTGCATTATGATTTTGAACTTTTGTGCCTAATTATGAAACATGAACAACCAATGAACAACCAATACTGGAAGGACGTCAGGAAAATCATCAGCAGACATTCCAAGCTCACAATACACCAGTCACAACAGGGAGTAAGGAGGGCTTAGGAAGATTCCGGTTACATTACCAAATTTTTTCTTACATAATTTCTATTTCTGCAAATTCTGTAGTCTACTTTGATGCTTTTCAGAACATGTTTTCTGAACTTTTCAACTTAGTTATTCTATTAATTTCTGACAATGCATTCCAGAGCAATTAATTATGTTCCCCAATAATTAATCTTTTCAGTTGCTATAGGTTTTCCACAAAAGCTCTATTTTCCCCTATAGTCTTTGGCAAATACCTTTGCTCTCGCAGGCATTATATTGTTCTTTACAAAATCTGCCCTACCTGCTGCTGAAAAGCAAGAATTCTTTATATTCATTTTTGTAGCACTGTTTCTTACAAGTGATATTAAGAAATGTTTTTAAAAATGGCAGAATATCAGAGCAGAATTGTTTAAACAAAGAGCAAATTCACTGTTTTTAGTAAGTGAAAACTCCAGGGTGAGATCTGATTTAAGAAAAAAGTAGATTAGATCTATTTTTAGGTCAAATGATTTTATTAAGGTGTTATCTTACATTACTAACCCCACCCTTGTTTCATTCTCAAGCAGACATGATTCTAAGGTTGACAGTAATCCCGGTTTAACTCTGATTTGGGTAGGCTAATCCAGAGGCAGCAAAAACCTTGGGTCTCAGTTATTGAAAAAAAATGCTGAGAATTTCATCACCTTATCTCTCCTGACCCAAAATACCTATAATGAACACCCACTGTGACCAAGGGCTTTAAATATGTTGATTGGTTTTAGCACAGGTCCAGTGTCTTCCCTTTGAACATCTAGATGAGTCACTTTAGATCAGTTAGGGTTCGTACTTATAAGTAAAATAATGCACTCTTGTTGGATGAAGCCAGAAAGGTTTGGGTTTTTGTTTTGTTTTGTTTTGTTTGTATGAGTCAAAAATTTTAACAAATTTTTACCAAGCTGTAGGCTGAGCTTCCAGAAATGACTTTGAGAACCACGATTCAGAATCAACCTGGCAGATGTGCTGATGCTACTGGGGACACTGAAACCAATTGTCAAGAACTGCCACCTACCAGCCCGACCCCCAAACCGCACATCCTCCGCTGCTACCTGCACCAGTACAATGGGTTTCACACACACTGCCATTTCCTCACTTAGCCAATTTCTGAATAGCAATCTTGAGCAAGTAATTTGGCTGATGACAGCTAAGTCACAGGTCTGGCCCTCCATTAGTACATGGGAATAAAGGCAAAAATAGCTATTTAGTTCTAATTAGGAAAATAGAATAAAACTGCAAAGAAATACCAAGATATGCAGAGGGTGTTGTTGGAGGAGCAGATATAGGACAATTGCAGGTTGTACATGCACATCCCAACTCAGCTGCATGAACTGATACTTGAAGAAGGCTTACTTCTATGAAAAAATCATATTCCTTCTCTTTTTTTCTTTTTTTTGTAACCAGTGAATAAATGGTAAAAAAAAATTAGGCAAAAAAATCAAATTATACTTTATTATCTTAATACTTAGCAAGAAGTAAACAAACATTGTAATATGTTACTTGAATAAATAAATGAATTATTCTCAAAAACTGCATTTAGTATATATGTAAAATGACACCAGATGTTACTACATCTGTTTTTAGAATAGAGACTAAGAAAAAAAGCAATGGCATTATCAACATGAATTGTGACAATATCTATAGAGCATAAAAATAGACTATTATTAAACTATTATTAGCATATTTAAACATGGACATTATATAGCATATTAAAATTAATAAAAATTTGTCATAACAATTCCAAAATGGCAGATTTTAATATAAAAATTCTCCACATGGACATTCAGTAGAGACAATGATTTATTTTATGGATTTAGGGGAATCAGTGCTTATTTAGTACAAATAATTAAAATTATGGACAAGATCTCTAATGTTGTAAAAGCAACTATTAATAATTTATCCTGAAATAGAAAGTTGAAATTTTGAATGCATTCTGACTCTTTGTACTCTAAAATTACAGCAGACTTCAGGCTTCAGCCTTTCAATTCACTCCCAGAAAGCAGAACTAATAAGGATAAGAACAGAATAATATTTTCAACTGACAAAAATGGGTGAGCAAAAAACTGGCATATAGTTCTCATGTCACAAGGATTTATTATTCTTATTATTATTTTATTGAAGTCTGAGTAGTACTAGCATGGGGTCCATGGGAAAGGAGGCACTGATAAAAGAAGTTCAAGACACAGGAAAATGGAAAGTCATTTTCTGTTCATGGATTAGAACAATTAGTATTGTTAAAATGTCCAGACCACTCAAAGTAGTCTACATGTTCAATGCGATCTCTATCAAAATCTTAATGGCATCCTTTACGGAAACAGGAAAGAAAGCCTAATATTCACATATTACTCCAAAAGATTCCAAACAGCCACAGTAATATTATACAAGAAGAATAATGCCAGAGGCATCACACTCCCTGAGTCCAAAACTTACTACATAACTACAGTAACGAAAACGGGCATAAAAATATACATCTAGACCAGTGGAATAGAACAGACTGAAATCCATACAATGACAGTTAATTGGTCTTTGACGAGGTTGCCAAACACACACAGCGAGGAAAGGGTAGTCTCTTCAATCAATGGTGTTGGGAAAACTGGATAATCACATGCAGAAGAATGAAATTAGACCCCTATCTCACGCCGTATACAAAATCAACTAAAAATGGATTAAAAACTTCTTTGGTGTGTTACTCTGTGTGATAGGAGAAAAAGTCAACAGAGGCTTTCTTTCTATTTTTTTAAGCTCTAGCCTCCATACAACAAACAAAAAGAGATGCTTGTTTTGAAGTTCCAATGAACAAAACTGACCTAAGCATGAATGTTCTGAGAAAAAAAGAATGGCTACACTAGGTGTTTAGATAGGTATTTGGGTACAAATCCCAGATGGAAGAACTGGATGAAGGCCACCCAAAATGCACTCTCAACAAATTTTCCCTTTTTAAAAATTTTACATTTTCCTCTAGGCAAAAAAAGCAATAGGTGATGAGCTTGAATCTGAGAGAAAAATGATATTTATTCAGGAAGTTCCACATTATTATTATAAAATGGTTTGCAAATAAGGTGTGCCATGGTCGATTAGGACTGGCAAAAAGGCCATAACACAATCCACCTGCACAAACACAACCCACGCATTACATTCTGTGTGCTTTAAAACATTCTATTTAGACAAAAGGGAAGGTTTATTTCTTTTACATAAAAGCCTTGAGAAATCTTTGTTTATCTAGCTTTACAAATTCATTTATTTACTCAACATGATTTATTATGAGTCTAATCTAAAACCTTTTTAAAGGACTGTTAATTTTGGCACACAAAGAGACTTTGGATTACTCACATTTATAAATTAAAAAAATTCGTCTATTAAAGAGTAGTAATATATACTCACTTAGGACAGTGAGAATTGATGTGTGCCTTTTCCACAGTGGGCCACCAATAAGTAAAATAATGTTTCACAAAAAGTTATTCATTTTTTAACAAGATAAACTAGAAGGATTACAAAGCTACTTAAAATACATAAAAAATAAATATATACGTGTGTGTCTGTGTGTGTGTGTGTATAATGTATGTATATACATATATATTACATGAAAAAATTATTTATAAGCATACCCTGATATAGCTAATGTTGAAAAAAAATGCTGAGTGTTGGAAGAGTTGATATAGAAAATCTTAGCTTTTATTTGAGTATATTGACCATTGTTCTACATATAAATTCATGGTAATGTTTGCCCTGTTTGATGAATTATTAAATTGTAGAAATCTACTGATTCTCACTGCTGTCCACTCCTCTTCACTTTGCTAATTAATTCAATTTTAATCATGTAATTTACTACTAATTTTCATATCTCTTTGTCTCTATTGTTTTCCTTTTTTTAGTTTGCACATTTTCAAAATTTTTATTGTAGAATAGTTTTAACAAAGAAAGGATAAAATGCATATAAAGCTCTTTTAAAAATTGTGTTAGCTCTCCCAGAGTTACCTGATATGCAGTTCATATATTTTATATATATTGACATTGATAAGATAGATTTTAGAAATTACTTTTTGAATATTTTAGATCTTTTGACACTTCTTTGACATTTTAAGTGTTGACAAATATCTTGCTATAGAGATGATTCAGTGTTTTAAAAATATTGCATGTAGTTAAGATGATGAATAATACAGTAATAGAATTTTAAAATCTACACATACTCACATGAGATCACACATACACACACTCAGAGAAACAGATACACACATATTTGTATACCACCAGCAACAATTAAACATGTCATTATAAAGAATTACAATTCTTTATAATTAAAATTATCTGATTTTGAGTATATATCGAACTCTAAAACAATATCAAAAGAAATATTGTTTAAAAATATAAGTAAATGTAGCACCACCACATGACTATGCTTCCCATGGTAATTACTTTTTATGGTGATGTTATATATGATTTTTTTAATCAAAAAATGCAAACTTCTATTTATTTAGTGTGCCTCATATGTTTACTTATTTTTAATCTTGATTTGATTTCCCTGGACATTTAGAAAGATAATGGTCTACTTTGATTAAACTCTAGAGACTCATTTTACTTATTGTCTTAGGTAAATTGCCTTCTTTCCATTCTTCATTACTGAATCTCAATCATGGCTAGTTGACCACAATTGGCAATGGCCCTTTAGCCTAACATCAGACATTAAATAAGATAGTTTTAAGCTCTGCTGTACTAAAATGCTCTGATTACAAGTTTGTTATCTTATGGAATAAATAGTAAACTAGAGATGGTTTCAATTAATACAGTGTTGCTTCAAGGAGGGTCGCTTAGTGTTTATCGTTAAAAGTAAAAAAAAAGAAGAACTAAAGAAAGCTTAAAATATTTATAACACTTTCAGATTCTAATCATCCTCAATTAAAATTATCCAGAATCCAACTTAAAATGCATGCTAGCAGAGTAAAGATAAGAGCTCACTAAATGTTCTTGAAGGATGTGAAATTTGAATATAGATCTTTCATTTTTTATGTTTTCGATAGGATTATCAGTAGCAACAGGCAAATATTCCTAACCACTTGAGATTTCTACTGTATAACATCAAGTTGCAATTCTAAGGAAGGTAAAATTAAATTTCACATCATTAAGATCACTTTAAAACTGTAAAAACACATAATATGTCATGCCTGAAGTCCTTTTGAAATAAAAGTGGTCATAAAGATGGTATTAAAAAGACAAATCCTTTGAACATCATACCAGAGAGTAGGGTGCCCCATTCCTCCAGGTCCTCAAGGCTAAAACTTAAACATGATCACCATCATCAGAGGCTCCAGCAACTATGGCTAAGAACAATACAGAAGACACTGACGCCCCCAAAATCACCATCCTTCCTAGGGCAACCAGCAAATTTGTGTGAAATTATTTTTAAGAGATTATTAACTACTACTTCTGTTTTATAACATTCACATTGATTTAGTCTCTAATACATTCCAGAGATGGTGCCAAACAGAACTGGGAGACAGAGATGAGCAAGACATTCAAGAAATTACAAAGAATAGGAAAGAGACTAATTATAAATGCGATGAAAACTTTCAGTGAATATATATACATAAATATACATATACATGTAAACAAATAGGAGAAAGGGACAAAGTAATTATAAATGCAATAAAAGAAACCCCTGAGTAAATACATATTTATATATATATATTTTATATACATTTTACACACACATAGATAGATGATACATAGATGATAGATAGATGGATAGGTAGATAGAAAAAAAAATTAAAAAGGAAAAGAAAAAAAAGAAATGTAGTGACCTAAACTGGTTTGCAAGTGAGGATTGAAGGAACAGTGATAAATGCAAAGATCTTTTTTTGGAGGGGGGAGGAGAGAGGATATTTTCAGGAACTGAAATATGATGAGTGTGTGTAGAAAAGGGAAAAGTACAAAAGACGTCTCCGCATTCCTCAGTGGCCCGATCATGCAGTGCTTGCAGAAGTTTGCTGTGGTGTGTTTTTTTTTTACTCTTAAGGCAAGGACACGTGGCTGACTAGTGTTTGGCCTTAGCGCGTGGTAAGCAGCCGCACATGTAACTTCCTGCTCCCCGGACTTCGGGCCTGGGAAAGAAGAGGCGACCAGAGAGCCACAGAAGGCGCTTGCTCTGAAGTGCTGCAGGGGAGTGACAACGCTGTCTTTGTCTCGGAAGAACGCGACAGCAGTGGGGCGCCAAACATACAGCGGGGGGGAACTGCAGGGTTACTCATCGAGATGGACTGGACACGGTGGTGTCATGGGGGAGGTGACACGGACCGCTCACAGGTTTCTTACCAGCATAATTGGGAGTCATTAATAAAGTGGGGAAAGATCATGAAAAGATAACATTTCTTTTTCTGCTGACTTATATTCACAACAAATGTATTACAGATTCCTCCCTACCAAGAAGCATGAGAAATCAGCCCGACCGTAAACATATTACCCAAGAACTGATAAAAAGTTTTTGCTTTATTTCTGCAGTACAAATTGTTAAGAAATAAGGAAAAAGAGAGAAGGTAGAAAACATTTAAAGATTTTCACCTGGGAAGACTTGGTCAATTACAGTGAGAAGATACTAACACTGTCAAAGAAGAATTTGGAAATTTCGATTTTTACAAACTCGACTAAAAGCTACGTGAACATATCAGGTGTGAAGTGGGTCACGTGTTCTGGAGCCTGCGGATAGTTCTACTTATATCTGCTGGTAACTGGTTTTCCAAAGCACAGGGATGGATAAGGACGCCCCCAGGAGAAAGTAGTGTGAGGACAAGAAGAGAAACATGGGACCTACCCCCCACCCAAAAAAATAAAAATAAATAAAACACAACAACTGAAGAATGAGCAAATTAAAAGGAGGTTGGAGAAATGGGTATAAGACAAAATAAGGTGCCTGGAACCTTCTTAAGAGAAGACATTCAAACACAGGAAATCTGGGGACAATTTCTCAGCAGTACTGAGTACTCTCCAAGCTATTTACAGTGACTCCAGAAACGTCCCTATTGATGAGTGGCAGATGCTGAGGTGAAAGGGACAAATATGGTTTTATGTGGCCAGATCATGAAAATGTAACCTGCAAATACAAGATGAAAAGTGACATTATTCATGAAGAATGGATTCAAAAGAGAGAACTTAGCTTAAAGGAAGGGAGAAAAGTAGATGAGTTGGAATATTAATATAGTTAACAATGATTGAAAAAACAAAATAATGGTTCAGAACAGAATAAACAGACTCCAAAATAAGTCAGTTAACAAATGTTTATTCAGTTCTCTAAATCAGGTACCCACATAATTCTCTTAACTAACTGAAGAAATTGAGAATCAATTATGTCATTTATCTTTCCAAAGTTTATACAACTAAGCAAAAATTAGAATTACATTTCATAAAGTTGTTTTGCTAAAATTCATCATCAAGTTTAGAACTCTACATCCATTTCCATCCAAGAGCCATCCTACTGATGCTGCTTCTTATAAAACATTTACTAAAACTGAGGAGCTCTCAAATTGAGTGCACTAATTAGTATGGCTTTTCTGAAAAACAAAATGTATTAGAAGAAATTTTTTTAAGTGCATTCTCATAATTTTAACAAGAAGCAATATTGAATAACATTAATGAAAATGTACTGAAGTTTGCATGTGTTTTTACTAGTAATAATATTCAATGGCAATGTGGTTATTAATATTAAATTGCAACTCCATTTGAACCTTCATTTCTTTGATTGACTAGTGCTTCAAGTCGATAAAACTCATGCTATTATTTACTATTAATTTTCCCAACTGTATGCACTAGAAATGTCTTCACTTTATTAGATATTCCTTCTCTCAGAGTCTTAAGCTGAGGGAACTATAACATTACATGACACTATCACCCTCAGTAGACATGAGGTGACACTTCTAATTAGGGAATAAATGATACTGATAGTTCTCCCTTTGTTTGCATTTGACTCAGAAAACATCAAGAGAGCAAAAAGACAACTCTGATTCAGGACAGGGTTCAGACTGACTGAATTGTTAAAATCAGTGTGTTCAACAAATCCTCCAGAGACATAAGCTATGTCATGAACCTGATTTATAGAGTAACAAAGAGTACCCATTGTGCACTTCAAATGTGTAAGTGCAATGGTGGTTTATCTCAATAATGAGTCTGGTTTGCTAAAAGGCCAAGAAGAGGCTGTAAGTTCGGCCAGCACGATATAGCATCCATTCCTGCTCAAACACAACTGTGTATGAGAGTAGAATAGAATCTGTAAGTCTTATCCCAATATAGAAACAGAATAAAAGTGATTTTCAATAGAGATGTTTGAGGCCAAAAGTAAAGCATAGAATATTGTACAGCAAATATAAATATATATTATGAAGTCTTCTCCAATTATAATCATTAGACTCTTCTGCATAAAAATTATATATTGTTATTACACAATGTACAATTTTTTTATTTCTTAAGAAAAGGCAGACAAAATTTTAGGAAGATCATCTATATGAACATTTCCACAGGGAGTGATACTTCTCAAAATCATTAGTATTTTCTAATTCTTTTATTATACATTTAATGCCTAGTATTTTCTATATAATGCATAACAGCTCTGAAGATAATTCCATTAAATAAACCCATTTAATTTGTGTAACCATTTTTTCTCAAGTTATTTAATGATGATTCCACTTCTGACCCATCCTCCTCACCACAATTACTAATTAACATCTTGCTGGAGGATATTTGTCAGAATATTGTTGTGGGAAAATCCAATTTAAAATATTACCACTTTATACATAATAACTTTAAATGAATCAAACATTTCCAAATTAAGTAAATGACAAAGCAAGTTTTAATTATTGAGCCCTTGCTATGTTCCAGATGTAGTGATGAGCATATTTTATGCTCTCATAGTTTAAAGAATGGTGTTTTTTAAAAAAAAATTAATTCTGGCTTGGGCACCACTCCCATATTTTCACAAGAAAAAACCTTAAAAACTGAAAATTTTCTTAAACTCATCATAGACCTAAAGTTGCAAATTATCCAAAATATGGAGTGGGACATTTGTCTGCAGTTAGAAACAGGCCTAGAGCATTTACCCAGCAGGAAAAGACACTGTAGAACATCGTAAAAGCCAATAAGGGCCAGTGTGAGGGAGGAGTTTCACGCTTTCTGGCAGGGTTTTCCCACAGAACTCTATCAGGTGCTCACATGCAAAATGAGGGCTCTTTATAAAATTTATACACCCACAACAATTTAGAGATCGTTATATAATTACATCCTCTGGAGATGTAAACTAATATTTTAGAAGAACAGGGATAATTTTGGGTACTGGTTAGAAGCAAGAACAAACCAGAAGTCAAGAGGGAGGCAGGACAAGTTTGGTGGATCTGAGTAGGGGCTGAAGGAGAGTGGATGGAACTCTGAAAGTAAGAAGTAAGAAGTAGTGTCAGGAAAGGAAAACAGATTTGCCTCCCTGGAGGCAAAGGGAACGTCTTCTAAAATAATTATACTACTAGGATGGTTACTATTTTCTAGAAAGTTTGAGAATTTCAAAATGGTTAAATAACTCCACTGTAATAAATGCGACAATTTCAAGACATTTGGTTAAACTGTATGTATTACCATATATTATATTAAGTTCAGCTTCTCATATAACAGAAATGTTCTATTATTTGCTATTCATTTTTAAGTACGACTTTTTATACCTTTCTTTCCTTTTTTGTAGAGTCTTCCCTATAATATTCTTTTTGTTTTGTTTTTGTTTTGTTTTGTTTGTTCATTCTTATTTGTATGTTGTTTGTTTTATCTGAGGTTGGATTTACATGCAATTAGTTCTGATATCAAATAATAATTTATGCAATAATGTGTCATTTCACACTGTGTGTATAATTGACTAAAATGTTAGGACATTAGGGCAAACTTTTTAAAAATTCTGAAATAAAATGGCCTAGAATATAATTTGTGCATATACATATTCATTTTGAAGAATTATTATGATTAATGACCATTCATTTAAAGTGATATTTTTAATAGTAGCAGTATCAATCAACATAGTAAGCATGCTTATTTTACTGTTTTTTTTTTTTCATTTGGAAGCAATTGATTTTATTTGAGTTATTTGTAGCAGCATTTTCATAGCACTTTATAAATGCAGGTGCTCTACCTGCAGCTTTTAATGAGGACCGATTCCATTCACAGCAACTACCTCAGATCATCGGTCCAAGGGATTGTGTTTGGCACACCAAGCTGTTAAATTTTCCTATCATTTATGTGTGTTTTTTAAGCACTGCCTGTGGCTTTACTGTTCATTATTAAAAGCAAAGCACTCTCAGAATTTCAATTGCTTTCTTCTGCCTGAATACCAATTAAAACTTGTTTAATACAACAGCGGAAACGCACTCTAATTCATCACTTTGCTTGTAACAGTACGACTCAGTTCTAATAAGTCTATGTTTCTATAAACTAAAAAATGTATTACTTAATTCTGTAGAATTATATCTGAAAATGACAAGCTGCAGTGATTAGTTGTCTAACCGAGAATGAAAGAAGCTGGCATTGAGTCCATCCTTTGTCTTAATTAGAATTTTGTGAGGTAGCACTGAGTCATGAACTTGAGTATGAAGATACTGAGAAATTGCATTAGCATGGGATTCTGTGTTGAGTAAGGGAGATAACGGGAAAGGCCTTGATAAGGGAATGCCATGAAAACACATAAAAATGTGATAATTAAATGAGAAAATAATAAAGTAGAAATTACATAATTTCAGGAAAATGCTATCATTTTTGTCTTTGAAAGGCAGGTCAGGATGCTTTTAAGATAACTGAGAAGAAATTAAATGCATTATGTGCAATACTATAACTCCAAAAAAGAAATATTGAAAATCTCACATATAGTTAATGCAATAGGACAAATAAGAAACATATCAATGCATAATACATCAACAAAGATGATATACCAGATGTGATTGAATAAGATAAAAACAAGTTTTAAATGCATAAACAAGATTTTTTTTAAAAGTCTCAAAAGCCTCAAAAATAAATGCAAAGCACTTATAACTTGCTTAGACTCTTTTATAAAAAAATTCTGACAACTGGTCCATATAAAGCTTAAATTATCTCAAAGAAGATTTTGCAATTAATATGTAGATGAATATAACTTGCTAAACAGCAAAGACCATGAATATAGTAACCAAAAACATATTTACTCTGTGACTATAACTACTGGACTTTAGGGAAAAAAACATGTTGTAGATATGGATGGGTGAGTGGATGGAGATATATATATATATATGATTCTGGATTAACTGAAAAAAATCCTTTAACCCTTTAACCACTGACATATTTTGCATTTTGACTTGAGCAAATAAATAGTATTATTTGCTGAAAACAGAATACCTGAAGGAATAACAGGATTTAGAAGCAGGCTTGAGGAATATTTTTGAATATTTTATTTTAGCCATGTTACAGTTGACTGCCCTTTAACATGAAATCGAAGATGTCGGATAGACCAATAAATAAAATACAGAGCTCTGGGGATTGGTGAGGATTAAAGACACATGTGTGGAACTGATCATCAGGTAGCTGCTGTAACTGTAAGCTCTGAGACTAGACAAGATCACCCAGGATGTAGAGTAAGAGAAAAAACAGAAATGAGAAGATAACTAGTCCACCATTTATTACAAAGCAGAGGAAGAGACATTAAAGGAAACAGAACAAATTAGGGAAGAGTAGCATCACAAACAAAACAAAACATAAAAAGATTTTAAGTAAGAAAAAAAAGGTACAATTTGTTAAATGCTCTTAAGACTTTATGGTAAGGACAAAATAAAAGGATGCTGCATTTGGCAACATGACCTAGTGGTGACTTGACAGAAAAGGTACCAGTGAGAAAAAGCAGACTATGAGTATACAATATTCTTTGGAATTATTTACTTGGAAGGGCAGGAAACTAGCTAGAGCATAATGCAGGATAAACTGAGGATTATTTAAGATGATAATACTAGAGTGAGTATACTATAAGAGATTACTGTGCTAATGAGAATGTTTCAAGTCCAAAGAGGTCATGTTATGACAGAAAAGAGAACAGGAGAATAAATACAGAAGAAAAACTTGTTCAGTGAAAAATATCCAGAGCCACGTAAAGCTAGGTGATATTTTGTAAAGGTAACTCTAACAATTAGATAAGTCCATTAAATACAATGCTTGTAATTAGGTTTGATAAAACAAAACCCCCACCAAAAAAAAAATCAGAATAACCATGGACTTAGACTATTAGGGCTCAGAAGCATATTAGGACAAATCAATAGCAGCACAGTGACTTCTAACAACACAGGGGAAGAAAATGATTATCTGTATGGACAAGATGCATGGCCCTCCAGCTACGCCTGGCTAAGTTTCCTCAAAACCTTGGGGAAAATTCATAATAAACTATGTTTTTTGCATCATAGTTTTCATTATTTATGAGCTACTTAGAAAAGCATGTGTATTTAATCCCACATATGTGTGCCTGGAGAGCATCAGCATTTATTCTTTTGCTGCCCTTGGGGAAGAATGAACAGGATAGGGACAGCTTTGTTTGTTGTTCCGATTTTTCCTGTTTTCTAGAGTTCAGCATATATTTGTTATCTTATTTAAAGTTTCTCTTTAAGTGTGCAGAGTTTCTCGGTTGAAGATCACAATGCTTGCTACAAAGTCTGATACATCCTTTTAAAACCATTTGGAACATGCTCCAAGACACTTGCCCCATCTTCCACTCACCAGTCCTTTTTGTGTTCCACAGTGTTTTTATCTTTCACAGCTAAACGTCTGCCTCACCCTCCTGCACATGAATCCAGACCTCTCTCTGACGGCTAACAGATACTTCCTGAGAACATTCAATGTGGCTAACCTTAAAGTGAACAAGAAGAAAAAAAAGAAAAAGAAAAAAAAAACACAAGAAATGAACAGATTTGTGTGTGTGTGTCTTCATTGGATCTTGCTTTCTTTTTTTTTTTTGTTTTGACATTTTGGGAAGGTACCATGACTTCTCCAGTCCCTTTCAAATATTAATAAGCTTTTTAATTTTTCAAATATTAATATTTAAGTCCAGTTTAAAAAATTGTATGCCGCAATGACAAAACCAAATGCTAACAAAGACATGGAGTGACACAAACTCTCGTCGTTATTGGTGTTTTAAAATGTTTCCTTCTCACCGATTTCCCTTATAAATTGATCAGCTAAGTATTGTTTTGCTCATGCTTCCTCTTGCCAAAGTCATAATCTAAAGTAACTGTATGTATTGTCATGCCAACGATGCTGTGTAAAAATACACACACTTATAATGGGGTTTCTTATGAAACTGACTCAACTTCCACAATAAGATAAAATGGACATGACTATTATTTATAAATATATTTACCAATTTAGTCAAAGAATATCGGTGTCCATATGCAAAGAATTGTTTTCAATGTCATTTTCTTTTAGAAACTTATTTTATGATGACTGAGGGCTCATTTAAAAATAAGAAGAATTAAGTTAGCTACTGCCTGCACTAGCTACCATAAAATTTGAGCTATTATAGTTAAATAAAGGATTCACAGTAATCTAAAATATTGTTATATGACATATAAAAATTTAGAAAAAGTATTGAAATGTCAATAGATGAGGCACTAAGTTTATTCCTAAGGACAGAGATCGATTAAATGTAATGGAATATCAAATATAATGCAATACCGTCTTCTCTGAGTTATGGCCATACTATAAGTAATTTATTATGAGAAAGTAAAGAGAATTTGACCATTGCCTCCAAGTATATATACTAATATTAATATGGTTAAAAATAATAAGACAGAAAATGTTTTATCCCATTATAAGTTATTTGAGAAAAAGTGTCCTTATATTTATAAGTATAGATATATTTGTTCATGAATAAACTCATGAAGACAGAGTGGTGGCTCCCCACAGCATTGTGCCCTAACGTTATGCTTGTCAAGTGACCTGTGTTGATAGCAGTACGGAAATAACAGAGGTTGTGGGGATATAATTTTATTGTTATGTTCATCTGTTAAAAAATCAACTCTTTCTCTATATTGTGTTTGTTCTATTCTTGTAAAAATCTTCTTACGCTGACAGACATGTTTCTAACATTTTTCACTTGATATGAAAACCTCTTTATACTGTCTCTTTTATTTAACAGCTTGAAAACAGTATACACTGAAAATCTTGAACTAAGTGTGAATGTTGAACAAATACTATGCAAGGATATCTCACCATAATAGGCAAAAGTATTGACTGAACATGTGATTGGCAATTCTAGTCTGAGAGTATGATTTTTTTTTATTTAGCAATTAAATATATCGATTTACCATATCAATCATTAAGTAAATGTGTATTTCTAGAAATATTTCAGGAAAATATAGTAGAGTATCTCTGTATTCATAATTATATCTTATAAAACTTTTACAACAGCAGCAGAAATTTACAGTCTTTAAAAGCCCTAAGAACACACACATACATTAAATTTGTGACATTTTTAATGACACATATAAATTTCCATACTTATTTAAATAATAAATCCAACAGTGGATGAGTTCTCTGGAACCACAAATATGTTATCATAAATAAATATCATGCAGACAAAGAGTTAACCTGCTTACATGGTAAACTGAATGAACTCATCTAATTAACTCATCTAAGTAATTGATGTAACAATAAAAGAATGATAACTCTTAAAATTAAAACAAAAAGAAAGTTTAACAGGAGATTAATAAAGGATTATTACATAATGATAAAAAAGTAATATCATCACTAAGACAGAAACACTAGAAATGTGTGTGCAGTTACTATTACAATGTCACATTATGTGTAACACAAAACTGACAGAAAATAAGGTGGAAAAGCCAAAACCATAATCATGGTGAGACATTTTTAAAACATTTATTTCAATAAATAATAGTTCCAAAAAAAAAAAAAGACAAGATGAGTCAATATATAGTGTTAAAAAAAAACAAAAACAAAAATAAAACAGGCCCAAAATGAACTCACGTACTCTAAATCCCACATCACCAAACCAAGACTTTTAGTTTCACTATTCCAGAAATGAGAAGTTAACCCACTCAATCTGGAATCACCTGATCAGCTCTAGTGAAAAAATGTTCACACCCTAAATTCTAGTGACCTTGTCACAACCAATCGCTTTTGCTAATATAATCTCCTCATTCCCATCCACTACTGCCTATGAAAGACTTTCATTTTGTACAGCTCCTCACACCTCTTTTCACTCTGCTAGATTGGACTCTACCCGATTCATGAATCAAGACTATATTTTGAAAAATAAAAGTGAGGAATATTAGTTGGAGCCATGAGACTGGCTGAAATGCTAGCAGTTGGCTATATTTTGTCCCAATAATTATGTTCCTGTAAGAACTCCCCACTCCAGGGAAATAAGTTCTCTAAAATCCTCAAGTAGTTATCTCCAGAAGTCCTATGAGTCAAATGGAACCGAGGGACCCAAGGGGTGGAATGTAGTGCCTAGGGAATCCCCCACCACCTCTGCCCCTTGAGACTAAAGCATTCGTTCTCCCAGCTGCTGAGAATGTTGGGCACCGGCGTCTCATACCTATGTATCCCTCAGGAGGTTGGTCTCCACTGCAAGAAACCACCTCAGACTATGTCATGCCCCGTTCTTGGCAGTAGCTCTGCTGATTGTCGATGAAGAGTCTAAGGATCGGCTTACATTGTCAAACTTGGGACAACGCTGGTGGTTCATCCAGCTCTGATTTCCCCCCTGGACTGGCTGAAGCCTTTCTTTCCTGTGACTGACTGCTACCTAACATTGCCCTCGGCCTAATCGTAAGCCTTTGGATCTATACAAATGAGCATCCTGGAAGCTCTCTGCAATACAGTGCTTGCATACCAATCTCCACATGAGATTCTGTTTCATAGGAAATCAATTCGGGACAGTTGTCAAGACTTTGCAAATTATACTTTGTTACAGAATTCTAAAATTGATGAACATAATTATCCAAAATAACAACTGAAGAACTAAAAATCATTACACAGTGATGCTTTCTCTCAGATATTCTCTGAATTAAAAAACACCATAGAAACTCCTTAAAATTTTTCACACTACTTATTAGAAATATCACGTACTATAAATTTGAGGATGAGAAGCCAATATTCACTGAGATATTTTAAATGGACAAACAGCCCAACATTTGAAGAAAAATAGTTAACTTCCAGATTGCCTGCGCCCTAAAAAAAAAAAGTCTCCTTGTGATGAGTTGATATTACTTCTTATCTCCTGAGTACTAGCAGAGGCCTGTTAGTGATCTGTGCCTAGGCTGTTGCTATTCATCTGTTACATGATCCTTGTGTTTTAGACCACTTATGGAGGACTTTTAAAAATTGTAACATGTAATTGGAATGTATATTTTGGTTTCAAGGTGGCCATTTTTAACACATGATCTACCACAGAGAGTATATCTTAGAAAGCACTCACCATTTTTGTACATTTTCAGAATAGCACACACCATTTTTAAAGCTCTATTAAATTCATTAACTACAAATGTCTTGAATTCACACTCATTTTGTAGAACTAAACTATCGTAAACTTCATCTGAGAAGTTCCCTCACCTAAAATTCACTAGGAAATATCGCAATCAAAAAGTAAACATTGCCTAATAAAGTCAGAAATCCACTGTGAAACACTGCTGTGCAGTAAAGTCACATGGTTTACCCTTCCTACTGGCTCAAAAGGTGGAAGTGACAAGTCTTTTCCCGTTCCCCTGGATATGGAAGGTAAGGGAGTATTGGGCCTTAAGTTATCAGCATTAGCATTCAAGCATCAAAAATGGAATCACACACTTAATATTCCCCTCCACCAGATAAAAAAACCTTTACTGGGGTTAGTCTTTTGGTCACACACCATTCTACCACATTTATAGGTATAAAGTTCTTTTTGTTATTATTTTCTTACATTTTCTCAAATTAAAACTATTATACAATATTAACACTTTCCTTAAACCTTGACTTTTAGACAAGCCAATTTTATTTTTTTCTAATGAAAAAACAACCTTTTCTTAGTAGCAGCTTTTATTAGTTTGAAAATATGTACTTAACATTCAACTTCTGAGAAAAATTCTATAGGGCAATTTATGCATATATTTTCCTAGGGAATGACATTCTGACGAAAAAGAAATTAAGATTCAAAAAAATGAACTCTGAAGCCGTACTCTAGAATCCAATAGTTCAAAATAAATAATGAAAAGATTTATCTGACTTCAACACATTCATGTGAGAGAATGTCAGCAAGTATCAGATTCCAAGAAGGTATATTTCTGGTTACAGAGGACAGTGTGTTTACCTTTGAGACTTTTTAATTCTTCTCCATGAATCCATATGCATGTGCCCAAGCCAATTCAGAGTCTAACACACAGCCTTCAGTTACCTTCTGTGCATCAAAGTCCAAATAACTTTCGAATTTCATACCTGTCAGCACCCTTACTTATGAGCTATATGAAGATTTTACATCTGAAAAGTGATTCACATAGTGATTTTGAAGATACTTTTATTTTGTAGGAGAAAAATTACAGGAAAAAAACTTCTTATCTAGGACTTTTTAAAAGGTAATTATTGGCTTAAGATAGAGGTTGACTGATGTCTCTTTAATGCTTTAGAATTATTTCTCCAATTAAATTAACCTTATATGAATAACTATAGTATCAGCAATGAAACTTAATTTGGTACCACATGTTTATATGTAAGACTTAGGGATAATATGCTTTTATGAATGGTTACCTAAAGTGTGTGTCTCTTAGTGAAATGAAATAATCCATTTCAAATGTAAGTAGTTGATTCTGGTAGAATGTCTTTGAAAGAAGCCGAGGAAAGAGCATGTGAAACTCCCACAGCTGGGGACAGGGGTAACCATGGACCACGGTCCCCACAGAAACAGCACAGCATGGGCTGTGCCCGAGTCTAGTGTGGGGAGGGCAGCTTTCTCCCACTTAAAGCCTCCAGAATCGTCTGTGGTCAGGCCTGAAGAACCATACCTAGGATTTTAACCAGGAGCCCAACTCCTAATACTATTGTGAATACTCTCTTAAAGTATCCATACTGACATTTGAGATTTTCAGTTTTCCTAATATGTGATATATTTTAACAACAACAACAACAACAACAAAAGAGAGGCAATACTAAGTGTTGATGAGAATATACAGCAACAGGAACTTACACACACTGCTGTTGGGAATATAAATGGTCATCACCATTTGGAAAATGTTCTGACACTACTATAGTTAGACAAACGCCTATGCTGTAACAAACACAGCAGCTTTGCTCTTAGATATATGTGTCACGTATTACTACACAAAGCAGGCACTCAAGGTTTCTGGCAGCATTATTTAAAACAACTGAAAATGGCAAATGACCCAGATGTTTGTCAATAGCAGGATGCATACATAAATTATGGGATATTTTACATTAATTAAAATGAATGCCCTACTAGGACACACAGGGTATTTCTGTAGATTAATCTCAAACAGAATACTGAGTCAAAGAAGCAAGACATAAAATGACACATTTTAGATGATGCTGTTTATGAAAAATTTTTAAAAGTTAAGACACTGTGATATGAAAAGTTTATCATGTGAAAAGGGAAGATAGTAATTGCACTATTACAGAAAACTAATGTAGCCAGGCAAAAGAGAAACAATAGAGGTAATTAAAGAGTAAGAATACCGAAAATGATACTCTGAGAAGAAACTTAATATGATACTACAATAAATTTTTAAAAAGAGAAGGATAAGTGGCCATGAGAGGAAGAAAATTTGGGGTGACATAAGAGGTGTCAAGCACAGAAACAATTATGTTTGTTGGGAATGAAAACATTGATTGAGATTGGACAAAAAAACAAAGAATCTTTCAATTGACCATTTCCACAATAACAGCACATAGGGATTTTATAATTGCAGTAGTATCTTGTTTTAAAAATTACTTTTCTCTAATTGGTTAAAAAACACAAAAATCATCCAATAAAAACAGCATTTTTAAGCTATAGGTACATTTATAAAAGAAAAAATAGTTGGCATAATTGAGGCGTATAGGCTATTTTTGGTCTGAGAGAAATAACACATTTTGAATAATCTAGATGAGTATTTGCTACTATCAGTAAAGCTGGTGTAGGTATGGAAAAGCATGTCAGAAATTGACATTCATATACTTTTCCCCACGATTTCTAACAGATACTTCCCACAAAGCCTTTAAAGGACAGCTTTTATTGAGAATACCGAAAGCATATTCTATCTTTTATTATTGAACTGTGCACTTCAAAACAGCACAGAGGGATTGTCAAATTGAGAAATAAGGAACAGAAAACTGCTGGATGAAAGAATAAATAACCTCATGGCAGATGCACTGATGGGCAAAACGTTTTGGAGCGAGAGATGCCTTGCATTCAAAAGCCTTGTCCTGGTCCCTTATTGGACTCACTTGTCACAAAAAGTATATAAACTCTAATTTCTTGAACAACAACTACACATTTCAACAGAGGGAATAACCTCACACTGATCACTCAAGTAAGAGGTCATAAAATAGCAATAAAAGGATCAACAGCTCTCAATTGTTTCTGGAATGTCTCATCCCACACCCTCTCATTAGCAATAAGGCCAGTAAGAAAAGGCCATTAAATGGTGCAGTCTGGCTCTTTATTCACCCACGGATGAACTAGTGGAGAAATCAAGCTGAAGTTTAGAGGTTCATAACATGCTGGGGAAGGGGTATGAGAAGAGTTATTTGTCACACATTTGTCATGGAAGAGTCATTCCTTTAAGAATCATTCAGTTTTTAATTATAGCCACATTCAGCTAAATTCCTTCAGAGCAATCACTGAGCACGAGAGAACCAAAGTGGAATGCCCTGGAAGGAAACCACTAGTTATAAATGACTTCCTTCATTTTTAAAAAATATATTTGCCATCATTTACTAAACATATTTTTTCTGTTTTTTACTAATCATTTTAAGCATTTTTTACAATGTCCCCTTTTTTTCTATTTGCTTTATTAAGACAAAACTTGCATTAAATTTGAACACAAATGAAAATCCCAATTCACTAAACATATGGATTCTGCATTGATAATAAACAGATTTTACACCATTATTTTTTTTCTTGAAGTATATACTTTAACTTGACTAATTTCTTAAAAGTATTTTTAATTTTGTGTTTTCATCTTATCATTACTGAAATTTTTTAAAGTTTGACTCTTTTCCACTGTTTTATCTTCATTTTTGTATTTATTTACTTTTTCTCTGGGTTGAGACAAAATAGGAAATATCTGTTGTCTTATTTAACTATTTTTATACCATTCATAAATTCTTCTGAAAAAAAAAATCACTTTTCCCTAGAGTGTATTTAACATTCTTTCCCCTCTTTTAGGCCTTCCTTGGCTAACAGAATTTTAACTCTATTTTATATTACTGTAACTATGTTAATTTACTCAATTTCTTTTTTCTTCTAAACCAATTTCATTTCTTTATCTTCTAGTTTTAAACATACACTTATTCACTGCTAATGGTATTTTATTTTACGTTCTGCTTGTCTTAAATATAAGTATTAAGAGCAGGTACAAAAAGTGGTTCATCCCCTCTGCTAGGAAAAAAAAATTTTTTTCTTATTTTATTCTGTATAGGACTTTCAGTGCTCTGTGCCCCTCACACCAAATCTTTATTTGAGATAATATAATGAATTAATAGTTTACTACTTCTCCACAGGTATTTGTTAGGGATTTTCAGCAATTTCTTTTGTAACTGAAATTCATCATTATTACCTTATGCAATTGTATAATTAATTACACAAATAATATTTTATGAAAGAAGAGTGGGCATTGGTATGAGTATTTCTATCAGAGGGAAGCTCTCATTTAAATCCCTATTTTTATTTTAAAGAAAAAGGAAGACATTGAAGGAATTCATGGTCAGCAGACCTACCCTGCAAAAAATTTTTTTTTAAAAATTCAGAATTGTTATTATCAAAAAGACAACTATTTATAGAGACAATGAATTGGGTAATTATAACAGATGGGTAAGTTAAATGAATGACTGCAACATCAAAAGGAGTGGGGGCAGGATATTGGGAAAAACTGTAAAGGAAACCTGCACTACACTTGAAGAAAAATAGTTTATTTGAAAGTGAACTATTATTAGTTAATATATATGTATTTCAAACCCTAGGGCAACCTTCTAAAAAATTTTAAAGAAAAGTATAAATGATATGAGAAAGGAAGACAAAAAATGATTATATTATAAAATATTCAAACCAGAAAAGACAGAAATAAGGAAGGAAAAAAAAAACAAATAAAATGAGAACAGTTAAAAACATGGAAAAAACTTCAATGAATAATGCTGGAAAAGGTAGATATCCACATGCAAAAGAATGAGGTTGGACTCTTACCCTATACTATATACAAAAAATAAACATGAACTAGATTAAAGACCTAAATGTAAGACCTAAAACTATAAAACTCTTAAAGAAAAAATAGGGGGAAAGCTTCATGACATTAAATTTGGCAGTGATTTCTTGGCTATGACACCAAAGGCACAAGCAACAAAATAAAAAATAGACAAATTGGATTTCATTAAAATTTAAAACATTTGTGCATTGAAGAACACTAAAAACAAAATAAAAAGGGAATCCACAAAATGGGAGAAAATATTTTCAAATCACATATTTGATAAAACATTAATGTCCAGAATATATAGAGAACTCCCCAAACTCAACAATAAAAAACAATCTAATTCAGAAATGGGTGAAGGACTTGAATGAATATAGTGTGCTTGAGCTTTAGAAGACACTTAATAAAAAGATGGCATAGATTAATCACAGGCAACATTTATTATTGAATTAATTTATTTAAAAAAAACAGTTTATACCATTGTTACTATGGAAGAGAAAGAATGCATATTTTTTTGAGAAAGGTAATTTTTTGTTTAATATTGAGTGGTAAAAAAAATTAAATCATTTAGTATTGGAATTGAAAAATCTATACTGTAACCAATCATATAAACACAAAAATGTTTTGCTTGCTCAGTTATCTTGTGTTTATAGAAAAGGTGACTATAGACTCTGAAGTAGGAGAAAGTAACTTAGGTATTGAATTTTTTAAATTTAATGTCAGAATTAACAGAAGTAGTATCAGCTAGATAAGACTATAGATATCTATGATACAGAAAATCTTGGGTTAACATTCTGAGTATCAGAAACTATCTCTCTGACCTTGGATATGCTATTTGCCACAGGTAATCTTCTGATCAATAACATTTTTGGCAGACAGATAAGAAATATTTGTTTCTCTTCCAAACAGATAATTGGATTTTACTTAATGAGATTGCACAGCCCTTGAAATATCAGGTAAATAAGCATCCGACAGAGATTTAACCTCTGAGAATATTTTAATTGTTTATTATATGAGGAAAAAACTATTTACTGCTTTGAAGATTTCTAAGGATACTCAAAATTGGCTTGCAATAACTTGATTACACTTAAAATTTCTAATGTAGCATAAATTATCCAGAAAATATATGGAGAACTTTGTCATGTATCACAAATATGACAAAACTACTGACTGAATAGAAAACATTTTTGATCCTAGAAATTAGTAAGGTTAAATTAAAGGCAGGTAAGTGGATTTTATTCCAGTAAACATCTTTAAGAATCAAGGAGATCATAACAAAGTGCTATCTGTTTCATCAAAGAAACTAGCAATTGTCAACATGTATGCATCAAGAGAATGTGAAGAAACAAATGAGTGAGATACTTGAGAAAAATGACAAAACATGATCAGTATGATATTTTAGCACAGTTCTTTTAAATAGCAAGAATACTTGAAAAAAATGCAATAAAGGTAGACAATGTTTGAATATCAAAAAATTAAAAGTTAAACCTAATGAATGGATGCACAGAAATCCTGTATGAATCCAACAGTTAGAGAACATTTTTTTCATCAAAAATGAAATGTAATAGGGCAATTGCTTTGTAGTTATTAAGGATACACCATGCTATACACATTGAACAAGTAAAATTAGCTTTGAAATAAAATATTTACAAAAATTGTCACATAGGGCCATAAAGCAAATAGTTCAATTTTATGGATATCCTCTATAGGTGATACAGAGCTTGAAGTTAATAAGAAATTAAATAGGTCTAATTAAAAAAAAATAGAATTTTAAAGATCATGTAGTATAAGATCATAACGAATTAGAAATTAGAAATATTTAAGAAAATTATAAATATGAAAAATTATAAATTTAAAAATGTTTCTAAATAACTTATTTGCCAAAGAAAAATCATAAAGAAAATTGTTAAATACTTAGTGCTTAAACAAACTTGTAGAGTGAAGCTACAGTACTAACCATAAAGTTTTATACCTACATACTTACATTGGGAAATATGAAAGGTTAAAAATAAATAGTGAGAAGTTAGAAAAGGAAAAACAAACTAAGGAAGGAAGCAAGAAGGATATAATAAATACAAGATTCAAAGCAATGGAATAGAAAACAGTGAGCAGCAGTATTTCAAGCAATGATAGCTTCTAACACTAAAGGCCCTACTGGATTAATCCCTTGTATAAAACCTGTACATAACAACCCAAAGAATTAAGCAGATAAAGGCACAGAGGTTTTTTTTTGTTTTGTTTTTGTTGTTGCTCTTTTCTTTGCAGCTTTCAGCCTGGGGATATGTACATTTGGCTGGCAGAAGCCAAATGGCAACAGTGGCACCAATGAAAAAATCACAGGCTTTTTTTCTGATTGGGGAAAATTAGAAATGTCTGAGAAATCCTCTAACTTACTAAAAAGGAAATAAACAAAAACACATAGAAAAAAATAAAAATATTTCTAGGAAGATGATGTTACTAGCTTCAAGCAATAAATCATCTCAGTCTTATTAAACTGTTCAGGACAACAGAAAACTTTCTCTTCAAAGCAATCCCTTAAGAGTAGATCAGGCAAATACACTCAAAACAACAGAATTTTATTATTTGCTCCTGTTTCTGGGCAATTTAGATAGCAAACTATTCCTGCCAATCAGTCAGTTGCTAATTGTCAATAGAGAGCACCCTGTCAATACAGAGCTGTCATTCTCTTCAAGGACTCTTATTAAGAGGGATGACACAAGACTAAAGTACCATTAACTAAAGACATTTTCTAAGTAACTTTGTGGAGTAAATAATGTAAACCATCACGATGACTTTAAGAAAGAGAATTCTGAATGCTGTCTTCAAGAACATAAGAAATTTTCTACTTCCATGTGTCTTTTGAAGAAACAGGTCAAAAGATTTTAATAATCCAGTCTAGGGCATTTTCACTTTGTCAGCTGTATGGGTGCTGGGCATATAATCAAATGGTAGCAGGGAGCAACTCATTTAATCTTGTATTGTAGACCACTGGTCAGGCCTTTGAGAAGAACACAAAACTGTTCCTAGCAATCTCCATGGATGTTAAATCAGGCGAAGATGTCCAACTCCTGGTTTCTGCTGAAGTCACACAGCTATCAGAACACTAGGAAAGTGATGAAAGGTCCCTTTAAATTCAAATTGGGATTTATGCAACAGCATGAAACTTTAAAAGGGCTGAGTGTAATGCTGGTTTATGTAATTAAATTATCAAGATCAAGCTAAAACTATTTTGATTATTTTTGAGCTGTGCGTTCCTCTACCCTCAGCCACTCCACTCCAAAATCTGGAAGATTTCCAATACTTGGATAATTGCCTAATTCCTTAAAAGCTCAGAGGTGGTGAAATAGGATATCTGTGCTTTTGATATCATGTGCCTATGGTGCTACAATGCTAGCAATAGTATATAGTAAGACACTACATATAAATATATTAAACTCTTTAGAGCATGGTTTTTATTAGGTTTCCATAATATTCATTGATACAGATTTTCTTCAGTTTATAAATTATTTTTCAAAATAAAACCAAATCATATAAACTGCAGACAATATATTTTCATGTAAAATTGATATTGTCCTTTAAAAATACTAGACTGAAATCATTTTATATTTTCATGAACTGGGCTCACATAGTTATTCACAAGCATACTAAACTTTGGCTAAAAAATCAGACACCGTGTACTAAGAGCCTATGGTACGCCCAGATATTTGTTCTAAGAGGTGCAATGCTTGACTCTCTAATCAAGATGGCTAAAATAAACATAAGTGCAAAAATATGTAATATATGCAATAACTATGATCTGTAACTGTGTATGTTAGAGTATTACGAAGAAAGATGTTACCAATTAACTGGAGAAAGAGGGTACGGAAGGCTCGGCCATGAACACAGAGTCGAGTGGATCTAAAGCACGATCCTTAACCACCTCGGCAGAAATACCGCATAACGAGGGAGCTGACCATCAAATTGCGGGCAGAAACCTGATCATAAGGAGCTCTGTGCACTGCAGGCTGAATTCGGTATTTACAACTGCTTTTTCTACAATACAGTTTGAGGGTCAAACAATCTTTAGCTCAATCTTGTGTTAAGACTGTAGACCTTGGAACAAGATTAGAATAACAGATAAGATAAGTTAAATATTCAAATTCATATGTAAATACAAATACATATGAGGATACGGAAAGATTTGCAATCATGACGGAAAATCAAGGCATATTAGTGTGCATAATTTTAAAATAAATATTACTTTACTCATGTCTTCAGCAAGTATTTCTTTACATGCACATCACTGAAGATGTGAGCAACAGCGTTTTAGAGTCTGCCCATAGAAGTCTACTTGGAAGCACAAATGCACTATACATCTGCGTGATCAGAAAGGAGTTATGTATGAGGAATATAGACTGCTGGGATAAAATATAATATAACCTCTGCTTTAGACTTGGGGAAAGGAAAGATCTCTTTGAGGGAGTGAGGTTTAATTTAAAAAAACAAAAAAACAAAACTAAAATACAGGTGGGGAGTAGTGAGAGACTCTAAGAACATAGTAAAACACATTCTGTCTCAACTGGCAACGGTCATTACCAAGTAGGTATTACTGATAATATTATTTAAACTTTACTACTTTAAAAATTAAACTTAAGTGGAGAGTAATAAAATAATATTTTATAACTACTACAAAGACCACACATTTTAGGTGAACTTAATTTGGTAAGTTCGACGCTCCGTTCCACGACTGAATTTGAGAAGTCCTCCCGTCAACAATCTGATAGTTCCCCTGCTGCTTTCCTTCATTAAAGAGCTATTAAGTTCCTCAGGAGCCAAGAACGTTGCTAACTGTAGAAGAAATGATCCCTGAACTTACAGACTCCACACTTCCGAATGGGCAATAATAAACAGACAACTGTGAGGGCGGTAACCGCAAAGTGCTGATCGCTCGTGGCCCAAGAAGCAGCAGCCACACAAGCAGTTCTCGGGTGAGCAAGAACGTCTCAAGCTCAAGTTAAAGTCAGAATGGGTACTGCACGTGGTTGAAAAAATGAAACCACACGGCATGGCCCTCCACAAACTGAGGTAGAGGTGAAATGCATAACCATTCTCTACATCCACCTGTCCACAGTAAGACCAACTCCTAGGGAAATGCTACGCATAACATTTCAGACCTGGCTAGAGATGGTTAACAAGGCTTCTTTTGGCAAACCTCATGGCAGAAAGCTGCCCTCCCCACACCAGACTCGGTGCACCATCTCTGTAGTTTAGGTCAGGGCCTCAGCCCCTTGGCCAGCCATGCCCTCATGGGTACCTGCCTTCCTGGTCCAAGCACCTCGATTCAGAAGCTTTCTTCTTGGGGTACCTTGGCTTGGGCCTTCTGCAGACACTCTGGGGAGACCTCCTCATCAGATGCATGACCTGTTTGAGTTCGGCAGACATGGCATGCATTCAGCTATTCTACAGTATCCACAGCTCTTTAATATTAGCACGCCAAGCCAATTCCACTGTAGTGGTCCTTCATATCAATGATTCAATCAAGAAAATGTCAGATCTTATCAGATACCTACAAATAATGATCACAAGCTAAATATTTATTAATTCTAAAATTTATAGCACAGGGTTACGTGAGAGTAGCCCAAAACAATAAAATGGATTATGTAAGTAGGAATAAAAACCATAAATGGACATAAGCTACTCCACTATACTTAAAACCATGAACAGGCTGTCATCCAGAAGGCAAAGAAATCTGAGTTTTAAAGGCTGTTGCAGGGATTAAACAGTGTGTCTTCTAAAGCCATATAAGCATTTTATATATAAACATATACATATACATGTATTATAAATGTGGAGGGAAAGTTATTTACCTATTCTCGGCTTTTTTAAATTTTCACCTATAAAATAAGGATAATGATAGCTAATTAATATGACTATGTGAAGATGAATGAATGATTTAAGGGACTTAAAACAGTACTAAGCATACATTATTAATAAACAGACAGGTAGATATATATGACAAATTTGTGTGCTTGTGTACATATGTGTGTTTTATAGATATCTATATGTACTATTTTCTTGACTATAGAATGCAATAGACTTAATCGACACAACTATGTGATTACATTTTAAGAAAAAGAAAGACAGAGAGAGATCATATGTAGTTAAATAATAGGGAATACTTATATAAAGAAGGATATTTTTTATAAACTTTGAAAAAATGCATTCACCTATCAAAATATGAGAAAGGACACAGAGAAATAAGGAAATAACACGAGTTCTCGCATAGTGGAATCACAGTAATGTTAGAATGTTAATTTAAGGTTTTTTATTGCGTGATTTAACTAAACTATGAAAACTGCTTCATAAATTCACATAAGTAAATATGAAGTAAAAAATAATCTAGATATAATCTGATTTATCTATTCAATAAACTAGATAAAGTGATAATACAGAAGCTACATTCAAAGTGTTATCATTTGCACTGTATTTTGTAGCTGTAAAACTTAGCTTAGAAAACATATGTGCTTCAAAATATGTTTTTGTGAGAAATTTAAAATTTTGGTATGAATATCAATATTATTTAAGGATGAAGAGTTCGAGATTCATTATGCAAAATAATCATTGGATACTCACTTTTTAAATGTGTTACATTTGCTTTTTGTGTACTTGTATTTATGGTTTTTTACTTTCTTTTGTCAATAGTAATTTATCATCTCATTTATTCCAGCTTATTAGTAACTATTTTTAAATGACATAGGAAAGTGTTTGTTTTCATTTTTGTTTTTCTAATGAAAAATACATTTCTATACATCCAATTTGGGAAAATCACACTTATATGGAGAACATTGATTTGTTGATAAGTTCGTTATTTTAAAAATATTTCCTGCATAGAAGTAATAGCTTCAAATATACATATTTTATGCTACAGCAAACAATTTCAATACTCCAGGCAAATTATATATTAATAAAACTGGCTGAGTTTCCTACTTGGAAAATTGAGTCATAGTATGTTGCTTTCTAAAGACATTACCTTTAAGACAATCTCCTGCCTTAAATAATGCTGACAATAATCCCAGGCATGACATGTGGCAAATGGTTAAGCATTAGCTTTCTATTCAGAGGGAAAAAAAACAAAAGCAAAAAAAACACTACATTTCCCATATCCATGAAATACACAGTTTAGGTGGGACCACCAGGCAGAAATACGATGATAGAAAATAAATGGAAAGAAAACAATTACAGAGCCAACACTTCTTTCTCACTCCTAACTTTAAGCAGGGTGATGCCCGCTGAGTTACATGACTCATGGTCATCCTTGGGGAGGGCTTCAGTGGCCCGTTTCCCACATCAGAGATAAAAAAAATATAAATTCCTGGAGAAATGCAACTCATAATTTTGAGACTACAGAAAAAGCCTTCGAAGGAAGCAATGGAGATCAAGGAGTTGATTACAGGATCATATGATAATAATCAAATCTAAGGTATTTTTAACTTTCTCCAGAGGAGTGTGTGTGTGTGTGTGTGTGTGTAAAATGGAGCAAGACTCCGAACAACTGCCTCTCCCTGATTCCTTCTCAGGCACTACCGTTTGCTTCGACAGTGCCAATCCCTCAAGACCACTTTCCAGTTGATCAGATCAATTCAGAGAACTCTAGGAAAACCTTCAGGTTGACAGAAAGAAAGATGAGAAAGTGTTAATTTTACTCTTATTTTACCTTGGCATCTACTGATGGGTTGTCCAAGGAATCTATCCCAAGTGGCATCAGAATAGGGCACATGGATTAGTTACATAATCCATTTTATTGCTCCCTACAAGTGTTAAATGCACGCACCTACAGCTTTGTGAAGGCGTGCCACGAGGCCTGCTTGCCACGGGAGCACACACTGCGTTCTCATGTCAGGTCAGCTCCTCTTTACTTCAGCCAAGCGCATTTATGCGTCCACTCCCTGGCACCCTGCCTCGCTGAGCTGCTTTTCATCCATCAAACACTGCAGCACTGCACTCTAACTAGGCGACCTCTCCTCGTTTCTGCCCCAATCTCTTTATCATGGAATTTGGTTTCTTTCAAAAAGTTTATCACGTTGCAAAGGCCCTGCAATGCAAAAACAATGCCATTTATCAGCTTAGGCAAGGAGACTGCTAGAAAATGATAAATTTTCCTTACATGCCTGCAGTTTATCACCAGTTTATTTTAACTTCTCCTTGCACTTGTGGGATGCATTTGTATGACAGGTAAACCTTAAGTGCCTCGTGGCCCTTGGCCCAGATGAATGTGCTTAAAAATGCAGATGTGCATTTGTAAAGTTGTCTCCTGGCAGAGAGTTTACAAGGAAGGCAAACTGGTAGGCTTATGATGTGTTTTTAAAAGACACAATCTGAAGAATCAATTCAGTCCAATCTTCTACTCTATAAATAACATTAGAAGCACTGCTTGAGGTCGGAGGTGTAGGCTACCCCATCAGAATCAAGGACATTTCAGGAGTGCTTTCTGATGAGACATCGCTGACACCCCCACTAGCCACAGTCTCTCACTGAGACACTTTAGCCTCTTAAAACTAGATGTGTCTGAAGGTTACACCCCCTGCAGGTGGGATTCCGTGCAGCACCTTCTCTATTCCATACCTCCAGCTTTTAAAAGGCACCTGCGACTGAATTTACTTGGTTGGTGAACCTTAGTTTGCTTGCCTGGCTCAGATGCACTGAGGTTGGGAATGAGAGAGTCCAGTTCCTACTTTAGGATTACATGGATATTCACATGGCGGGGAATTCTTCAAAATAAATAGCTGTGTTCAAAGGAGGTTTGGGAACCAACAACAGCAAAAGGACATGCTCATTAGTGTCTCAGACAAAAACAAAAACAAACAAACAAAAAAACCAGGTATTTGTTTACAATTGCTTACCCAAATGCTGAAACTCCTAGTTGAAGACATCTAAGCCATGTTATTTGTGTAGATCAGCTAACCCAGAAAATATCAGGTTATTAAAAAATAAATTCAACAGGAAAGAACTGGAATCCATTCCTATTTCATGCCATTAGATACTACAGTTTATATTAAGAGATTGATCCTAATGATGCCAACTCTGAATGAAATGCCGTCTTAATGGTGAAATGTAATCTATAATGAGCTCATACAATTCAGTTCATAACTGAATCCTGACAGTAAGTCAAAGTTCAATGAAAGCTCAAAACAATTATGTTTCTCATAAGAGAGTTCTCTACAGAACTCTGCCTTGAAAACCTCCCTGGCCTCAGAGGTTTGCTTCATAACCTTTGCAACCTATCCAGTAATTAAATGGTATAAAGTATTTTGCATAAACACTAGCATATAAATATGTCTAAAACTGGAGTAAAAAGTTTTTTTTCTTTTAAAAATGTGACCAAAAGCACTTCTGGTGTATTGGAAAGTGAGGTCTGAAAGGAATTTACATTTGCATCTGGGCTTTGACTAAAAGTGAAACCTAAGATAGCTGTATTATGACTTTGCTCTTTTAGCAGGAAAGGAGAAACAGTCTGTAAGGCTGAAATGGCACATTGTGTGTTAAAACGATGCCTGTTAATACGTTTATGTAACAAATTACTACTCTCTTTAGTATTGGTATTCTGCTAGATGTTTATATTCTAACATTAGTTCATATGTTGATCTATAGAAGAACAAATTACTTGAATCATTTCAGAGTATTTTCAAGGTTGTATGGCTTTTATATCCACATATAAAGGCCTATATCACATTTCAAGCATTTGCTCAAATACCTCTTCTTTCTAAAGCTTTCACAAGTCACTTAAAAAATTGCTACACCACAGAAATACTCTGAAACTTCTATCCTCCTTTGATTTTCTCCACAACACATAACAATGTCTATTGCAGTATGGTTTTTTCTTCTTTTTGCTTATTTATCTTATTTATTCTGTCCCCATCCACTAGAAAGTAACCTTCATTGGCACAGGCATGTGTTCAGTCATGACTGAAATAATCGAGTGTAATACCTAATCGATGTATATTTGTAGGAAAAAAAAAAAGAAAAACAAAGAAACAAAAAAGTAAAAAAAAAATTCTTACCTATCCTTTAGGGTTTGTCATAGATAGGCATTCATTCAACGAGCATTTATTGAGCACCTACACTGTGACAAGTACAGTGTGTTGTGCAGAAAATAAGGCAGAGTAGGAGCCGACAGCTCATGCTCTCCATGGACTTATAAACTAGTCAGGGAAAAAGAGCAAAAACAAAAACAAACAAACAAACAAACAAAAAACAAGCAAATAATTTTTTTTACTGTGAAAATAAAAAAAATTGTTCAATAGAATGTCATGTGACTGGCTGCAGAGAGTTGGGTTCAACAGTACTGAGAGACAGTTTCTTTGCTGCTTAAAGAAATGATATTTAAACTAAAACTTTAACGGTGCAAATGGAGCAGCCAAGTAAAGCCATGTGAGGAAGTCATTTTGTACTGAGGATAAAGCAGGACCAAAACAGAGCTGCAGGACAGAGCAGCACAGCTGGTCTAGGAAGCCAAGAGCTTCAGTGTGGAGTCACCACAATGAGCAAGGGGTGAACAACAGACGGGTTGGGGCAGCAAAGTGTCAAAACCAGATTCATGTTTTTAAAAGGTCATTCAGCGTGCCCCAGGGAGCATGAATTACGGTGGGACAAATGTGGGAGACAGAAGCTGACAAGGAGGCAATCATCTATTTCAATGCTAGTTTTGAGAATTAAGATGCTGGCAGCAGAAATCGAAAATATAAATTTGAGATAGATTTTGGAAAGAAAATCCATAGTACTTGCTGATGGACTGTACAGGAATAAAGAAAAGAAGTAAATAAATAATGAACAATGAATGTTTGGCCTGGGGTAACTGTGGATTTCAGTGCTCCCTCTGGGGCAAATCAATAATTGTGTTTCGTATACATGATGTTTGAAATATCTAGTGGACACACTACTGGAGAGACAAGCAGTTACAGGCATCGGGTACTAAGGCAAATGTGGAACTGTACCTGCCGGCTATCTTATTGTCACTTTATCCCCAAGACTAAATCGCTGCCTTGCACAAGTTGAATATCAATACATACTGGTCGCCAATTCTCGGTATTTGCATATAGAAAACCTTATTTTTTGTTCATAATATCTAATGTTCAAATATTTATAGATTTCTGGTGTTTCCAATTTTTTTCTTTATTGTTGGTAATAAAGGGATTAAAATTTAAATGGTTAGTTCTCACCAAATTGTTTTCTTCCTGAAATAATTGAAAACTGTATTTTTCTAAACTCCTAATAATATACGCTAATGCTTTCCTACATTACTCTTTTTTGAAAACAGACCTTTTGCAAGCTCTAAAACTGTGTTAATGAACACTTATTTGAAAGCTTTAAAAATCAAATAACTCTTTTGAGACTTTTTTAAGGACAGATAGCTATGTTTTTCTCCTATAGTTTTTCTTGTTTTTGTTTACTTTTTTTTTTTGTCTGATTGAGATTTTACTCTTTTAAATATGACAAAATCTAAGTATAAATGACAAGACCACAACACAAAACTTTTACTCTGCTTCGGGGTCTAAAATTCAATTATATTTTATTGTGAAAGTTGGAATAAAGGGGAAAAAAGTAGGAAATGCCAATACATCTTTTAAGTGAAGCAATTTCCCTGGCAACAAGAGCACATATCTCCTAACCTCATTTATCTTATTATCCAGAGCAAGAACACTAGAGAAATTTTAAATAAAGCCAATATGCACATCTTATTCTTCTTCACGTATTATTAAACCTTAATGGACTTCATTAAATACTCGTAAATATATGACTTCCCACCCCCTCTTCAGATTCAACACTTATTCAACATTGTCAAACAAATAATTTTCCCATCAAGGTGCTGATTATTCACTTCTGCTAGAGTGAGCCATGCACTTTTAAATGTGCACATGTTTTGAGATGGGCTTGTCTAACTGTCCTTCTGTATTATCATATAGTCCCATGATTAAAATGTCAAAGAAGTAGGACAGAAATCAAAGGAAATTGGAGAAGTGGGATTTACATTATGAATATATACATACATGTTTTCTATGATACACTATTGTTTGGAATAATATACTGTTGCACTGAAATAGTCTAAGACGGGTCCAGGCACTGACTTTTTTAAAAACTGAAATAGGCTAGTTAAGTGACAGAGCAGCTTCATTATGTTCCATTATCTCCCTGTACCTGATTTTTGACCAAATAGGCCAATCTGACATTATTATTTTATGCATGTGAACTCCCGTTCTAATTTATAATGAGAAACAAGGAAGATAATAGGTTATTGGATTTTTTTTAAAAAAAAATCAAAACTATGTAATTAGAAAAAAAATCATGTAGATAGACATATTAGAAAGCTAAATCAAATTAAAAACATATCAGATTACACAAGAAATTATTTAATCATGCTGTCTGTTTTATCAGAACATAATTATCAATTGTTTGCAGTAAATACTGAAATGAGTTTTGAAATCACTTTTAGAGTTCATTGCTTCTCTCTCTGGCCTTCCCACCCCTCAGGTCAAATGGAAGTCCAGCTGGGTCTGAAATGCCTTTCTATTTCTTATCGACTTCCCGTTCCTCAATCCTACTGTGCATTATTTCTTTTTATATTTTTTCCAAAAGACCCTGGAATAAAAACAGATTTACAGATGATTTAATTCATCCCTCAACTGCTGTATATATTAACTGTCTGCTATAACATCACTAATAAACATTCCACATGGATAATTGTGATGTGAACTGTGATTTGTATGATTCCTGGGGCATCTCATTTATTTAGCACAGTTGTAAAGTGGTATCCCCCCCCTTACACTGAGTCAACCTCTACTTCATAAGTGCTAAATGCTTTTCACTTCACTCTTCGATATGACACTAATCTACACATTTCTAGATGGGAGAGATACTATATAACTTAACTGGAATAGTGCCAGTGCAAAGTGGGATGAATAGACATTTGTCCACCTGTTTCACAAAGCACAGGTCCCAATTTACCACCCAATGCATCTGGTGATGCTAGGCACATGCATGTGGAAATACATAGATCACTTGTTTGTGATAAACACCGTATGTTTACTTAGATGGACAACAATTGCCCTGGCCTTTCTGGCACACCAATCACACTGCCATTAAATTATGTTGAACTTTTTTAATCAGTTAAAATTTCAAAATCTTCCTAATTTTTTGTGATGGTTAGCCCCGCATCTCTCAATTTAAATTGTTCTAACATAGAGCTAATATTTTCTATTTACACAGTGACTAACAGACACCACCAGAAACTCCATATTTTTTTTTTACAGAATAAATGACCTTAAAATAAAAGAATTTATCAAATAATTTTCTTTAAATCTTAAGAGTAAATAAAGGTTCTTTAAAGACATATCCTATGAAAAGAAGTCATCTGCCTGTTTTGACTTCGAACTTTCTCATAACTTCTGTTTTTCATCTGCCATACCCTAAACCTTATTTAAAAATGAAAGCTAGAAATGTAGAAATAAATAAAACAAAAGTGAGCTGGTGTGTACTCAGTAAAAGGAATATATAAAACATTTCTGATAAGAAATCTTTAATAAAAAACACAAAATCCCAGACACAGAGAAATATCACAAGAGCCTTAGGAGCTTAAAAACATAGAAAATAGAAAATTAAACAAATATAAACTGAGATCTCATTCAAGGAGAACTTATAAAAACGGGCCTTGAGTGAAGGTCTTATTTAATAACCTTTGAAAGGGAATCTCAGAGAAAGCTGAGGATCATAACATTTCTACAAATTGTGGGATCACACAAACCAGTCAGAGTCATCAATATCAGGTCTTTCTTCAAATTCAAAAACTTCCCATCTGTGCTCTATTTTAAATTCACATACTCCTGAAATTCTTAAGCCCCTAATTTGTACTTCCCTCGTTGATAATTTTTTTATTGTTTTTAAAAGTTTAAATGCTGTGCTTTTACTGACTAATTTTCATGTTAATACAGATCAAGCATTATTGTATTTTTCTAGCCCAGATCTTAACTTGGTCTTCTGAAATGTGTCAGCTCTCCAAATAATTTGATTAGTCTCTCAGTTTTGTTTCTCCTTAAAGCTATTATTTTAAAAAATGAATAATTACTAAGCAAGTTAGCAATTTGCTGGTAGAGGTCTCTTTCTAGAATGACACACACTTACACAATAAAACACACATCTGGAGGACAGCAATTCCCTTAGACAAGGACCTAACTTTATTATCAACCTGTCTGTATCCCAAAGAGGCTGTCAAATACCATGTCGAAATACAGACTGGTGGTATCTGTTCTAACATAATAATAGTTAGTATAATAACTGTATACAGCTTCTTAAGAAATGTTCACTGAATGAATGAATAAGCTTCCTCTTTTGGGGACCAGCGACAATTCTAAATTTCTTTGGAAATTAAGGTATTGACAGTATAACAGGAATGAATGTGGCCACAAGAAATTCGCACACATCCAGCTCTCCTGTCCCTGGAGAACAGGCATCTTGACCTTCAGAGTCCATCACTGAATAACCCAGGCATTTGAAGCACACAGAATAGCTGAAACAACCTTATGAATGAAAAAAAAAATTGTTTGAAAAATTTACTTGTCTCTCAAAGTGCCTCCTAACAATAACTATGGAATGAATAACATTCTCTATCCTAATACTTTTTCCTTTTCTGTCAACCCACCCAAAACTTATCTCTCCCCCAAGTCTTCATTCTCAAGCATACTCTTCCAACACATGATTTTCTCCCTTTCTGATCTCTCATCTTACTGCCTTTACACATAATGTCACTTTATTGCCACCTATTATATTTAGTCTCCGAGGATTCAAATAGATAATAGCAAAACTTAGATTTACACAGTACTTAGGTAATTTTTCTATGTCTATATCTATTACATATTTTATATCTATATACATTATCACACTGATACTCCAACTACATTATACTTAAAATATACATAGTTGTATATATCCTGAGTTTGTAGCAGAATAGAGATACATATAAATTACTAAATATTTCTATAGTAAAATGTGAAAAACTGTCAAGTTACTGTAAACAATGATTTATTTGAATAAATTTTATGTCACAAAATATTAAATCTTTCATTTCCAACTTTACATAGACAACTAATGTTTAATTGAGCATATTTCCAACATTCACTACTTTAGAATTCACAGTTACAATAAATTTTTTGGTTACAAGAGCAGGCAGATCAACTCACATTATTTTTATCAATTCCATCTACGTGCTTTGCTGCAGAAGTGAAAAAAAATGCCCTATTTGGATGTCAGAGAAAGAATATGAATAAAAAGCCACTAGCTATAGCTGTTCCAAATGTGTGATCGGCTCAGATTATGAAATCAACAAAACGTCTGTTTTTCCTATGAGGCTCTGACAACTGAAAAACTCTTAGCCATGGTCCTCTGCTATCACATACCATTAAAGCCTGCATTGACTGCATGTGCCATCTGTCATCATGAAGCTGCATTAACTCGTCATTTAATTCCATGTCCTTTTCAAATTGCGCCCTTTAATGCTGCCAAATTGTCCTAACAGTTTTTAAAAGAGCACGCATCCTCTCTCCGTGTATTATTAATGATGAGCTGTATTCATTCGTTTGCGGGAAAGTCTTTCCTGTATGTGGAATGAATGTAGCTTCTCTATGGACCCTCTCTTTCCCTCCCTCCTGTCTTCTCCCCACCCCCACACCAAAAGACAGGAAAAACTAATCATTTCGATGCTCACATCTACAGAAGTCCTAGAAGAGGAGTGCTTCGCCTCGCACTCTGCCCAGTTTCCGTTTGCTTCTACCGTGTACGCGTGAACTTCCTCCTTTTCTTCCTCCCAAAACTATCACGCTTACCATTGCACACCTCACTGACTTACCCCGCGACAGCTGCGGCACCAGTTCACCGACAACTTAGTGTAGTTGTCTGTGAACTTCATGCTGTTTCTACATGGAAACGTCTGCCACTTGGAGTCAGTGACCATCGTCCCCGAAGTCAAACACAGTAGTAAGTGTGTGGTGAATACCGAACAGTGATTTATGAAGGAAATCCGGTTAATCTTTGGTAACTATGTTAGGTTAATTATAGAAGAAAAATAATGATTTCACTGGATGGAGATACGTCTCATGGAAACGGAAACATGACTATCAAAACTAACAGTTAAAAGAACATACATTTTCTGAATGAAATTTGACAACAGAACACTCCCTCTGAATTAGTTTATAAATATAAGTCCCACTCGGCTTAACAGTAGTGTTAGATTATAGGTTATTTTTAGACCTAAAAGTGCTCTAGAAAAGGGAGGAATGCTAAAGAAAGACAAAATGTGTATCGGCTGATATTTTACATCTTAAATATCTTAAAAGCATCACTGTTTTAGCGATGTACACATTTAACAGCCATATTTAAGTCACTGTCACATGCAACATTGTATACTGAAAATAGTGGTAAGTAAACTTTATGACATAGAAATGTGGATAGCATTTTATTTATGAAATTATGTACTTGTCATATAAAGAAATTTGACCACGAAAATGTGTGAAAGTGTTGGCAGTCCTGATAGCTAGTGATTTTACATGATTTAGTTCATGTCGCCTCATGAGCTAAATAATGGTATTCTAGATCCTCTTCATAGAATTATCTCCCCTTAAGTGGACAGTTAATATTTTTATAAATATATCATGTTCATCTTTATTGTTTAAAAATTATATCAAGCTAATATTAAATAATTGTACATTTTAAATGTTTACCATCAAAAATTTTGTTTTCTTTATTCTATTAAATATGTGGTATTATTTTAACCTGTTAATCAAATTGATGATATACTGAATAACAATCAGTAACCAAAATGTCAAAAATAATGCTTCGACAGCATACGAAGATAAAAGGATCATATTAAAGTGAGCACATATCTTCTCTTCTTAACATCCTTTATTAAAATCAGTATATTATTAATTTGCTTAAAAACATCCATAAAAAGAAAAAGTTGTAATGACCTTCAATTTGTTGCCTTAAGGAGTGAGCCTTAAACTAAGGAGTTTATTTCATTTTATATATATATGGAGATTTTAACCACTTATTCTTAAAACCAATTTTAAATTAATTGACACAGTTATTGGCATTTTTTATGGTTTTCAAATTTAAATATTAAGAAAGACAATGTTCACTTGATTTGATTTTAAGACCCATGAAAGTCTCTCTGGTTTTCAAAATGAAAAGTGCATTGATATATAACAATAAATCAATAAACAGTGAAGTGCTATAGAAAGTATCTCCAATTTACATTTGTTAAGTACTTAAAAAAGTGACTTTTGAAAACTTAGAATTAGATATGAATTCTTTGTTCATATTTTACTATTTTCTTTACAACTCATCTTTCTTGTATGTGAGCTTGATTTATTTCTTACTTATTTCCTCTTGTTAGTTAATAAATATTTAACTATACTTTTATTTCCAGGCTAACATATTTCCATATCTCTTTGACTTTGGGCCCTCAATAAAAACAAAAGAAAGTAATGCACATTAACTAAGTCATATTAAAAATTGAGAGGAAATGAGATGGAATATGGCCTATGGAAGGAGATATAAGATAAGCTTCTTGATTTTTACATCTTTGTCTTTAAATCTGAGTCCATTTTCCCAAGCATAATCATCTAAGATGGAATCGAGAGAATGGCCAGTCTATCTTTCTATCAGTTCCAGGCCAAAGGGAGCATACAGCAGGGATAGGCACAGTCACTCAGTGAAGCAATGCCACCCTCTAGTGACATGTGGCTGAAAGATGTTCTTTATGACCCTTCCACAAAACAGGTCGATAGAGACTTGAGGTGAGAAAGCGCCTCTCTTCACAAACAGGTACAGTATTCCCCAGCTTTTAATCCTTTTGATCCATTGATCTTCACAGTCAAATTTAAGTTCAATCACTACATAAATCTTTTTTCAAAGCAAGAGGCTGGAAGATTATCCAGTAGTCAGGAGCTGCCTACCTCCTAAGGTAAACTTCTTAATAATTACCATGATTTCTTTATTGTTTTCTTCTTCTGGGACAATGAGAAGGGCTATTCTGCTTTAGCTCTCACAAGTCTCTAAAATACAAGGCATTACTGAACTCTAAGGCTAAACTGCAATCCAGACCAAAGAAGAAAACAGCTTCTACTCTCTGCCAGATTATCTAAACACACTCATCAAAACATAGACAATGACTTCCAACTAAAACAGAAAGGATGATCCAAAGTTAAACACAAACCCTTTCCTGTTATACTGTCCTCCAATGGATTTAACGTTTAAAATTCTGAAGAAGTAATTGGTTAAGTTTTTATTGAATTTGTTCACAGCTAAATGGTTCCCAATTAGATGCTGGGTAGAGGTGGAACTTCTTTCAGCAGAGGTAAATAATATATGTAAAGAGCTTATAACAATGTCTGGAACATGACAGATATACAGTCTTTGCTAGGTCATATTAAGTAACACATTAATAGTATTTTACTTCCAAGAAGTTCTAAAAGTCCCCAGGGAACATAACAGAATGGACTAAATTAGACTGTAGAGATCAGCGACTCCAGAAGCTCAGTGCCTCACGCTCACAATGTATTACTCTGCACTCAAACTGCATGTCCAGCCCTTGCAGCTCTGCCCCATGTTGTACTCACAGCCTTTGCAGAGGAATCAACATTGTAAGCAATAACGATCTCTCAAAGCTCTGGTCATGCAAATTACAGAATTCAAAAGTTCACATAAAATGAAACACAAAGTGGGGAAGGACCATATCAGTCATGAACCAGCCCCGGTGCTAGGTGCTTTCTTTCTATCTTCATCTTTAACACTCACACTGTGGGCTAGCCAGTACTTAGCTCCATTGTAGAGATGAGAATATTGAAGTCAAACATTATGAACAGCACGTATAATCTCACTCATGCAGTATAAGATAATTCATTTGAACTTCAGGTGGCAAAATGGTACCAACTAGCTAACTAAAGGCCGGTGTTATTGAAATCTACCTACAAAAATGATAAATAGAATTATATGTTGATCTACCACTATCCTAAGGTTTAATAAACACAATATTCAAGGACATCAATGAGACGTTTTACAGTTTTCACAAAGGTAGCTACATACTACTACTTTCTCTCCTACCCCATTGCCTCTTTATATTCTTCCTCCTCATAACATGTCTGTTGAACTAAATCAGAAGATCAGCAGAAACACAGAATTAGCTTTGTTCCTCATCATTAGCTTATGTGCTGCAGAGAAAACAGCCTGAGAAACCATTAAGCAGGGAAGTGGTTTTTCTAGGGTGTTAGGGCATAGGGCTACACTGAGGACAGGGAACGAAGATTCCAGGAGTAGAAGCTACAAAGTTTAGCCATTCTGGCCCACTGATTAAAGCAAAGCAGAGTACATATCAACCATAACAAAAAGGCTCTTGGCAATCTCTTGGGAAAAGGTCTGAGCGGTTATTTCTCTATTAGTTAGCTTTAAATTTGAGTTCAAGTGAGACTTTCCACCAAATGTAAAATAAGGTCTGCAAAATCATATGAAAAGGAAAATTTTTACTCTGTATTCTCTCAAATCTGACTTTCTGGTCTTCATTCACACACACACACACACACACACACACACATACAATTTATTTATTTTACCCTTCTATATGTATATATAAATATTTATATGTATATATGTATAGAATACATATAGAATGGTCATATAGAGAGAATGATAAATATATATATATATATATGTGTGTGTGTGTGTGTTATATGTGTGTGTGTGTGTGTGTGTATGTGTATGTATTTCAAACAAAATGTGAATCTGTCTTGTTAGGTTTTTATACATCCTGTATACATTACCAAAGACAATTAATACTATTTGTGTAAATCAGGAAACGATCAAAGTTATGGTGCTGGAATGTAGGTCACCGTTTAGAACTTAAGTTTGTGGGATGCCCAGTTCAATTCACTTTCCAATATACTCAATGAATCTTGATTTGGTTAAAAATCAAAACAACCTAACAGCTGATTATTATTTAAAGTTAGATGTATGTTTCTATGTTTTACAAAATTTCTAAAAGATGATCAATTATGACAAAATTATGTGACTATAATTACTGTTCTGATAAACATCAACTTCAAAGCTATATATTTAGTCAGACATTTCTGAAAATACTCATGAAATTTTGTAGTATAAATCTTTATGATAATGTTTATTATATTTTGTTCTCTACAGTGTACACAACTATGATTTTGATAGAATTTCAATATCAGAGGACTGGAATGTGTCTATTGGTCGGCTGGTTTTACACAAGTGTGTTTCTTTTTTCTATATTCCATTAAGAATTTGTTTTCATTTCCCTAAGAGAGTAACTTTTATGTATCTGTTCTTATTCTTTTGACGGTTGCTTTTATACCAGAATGTTTCATGTTATTGGATTCCATTAAAAAAAAAAAAGACTTTCATTTTAAAAAGAGTTAGTTTTAGTCTATAAACATAGTGGGAATATTTCCGTTGTCAGTTCCATGGACTCTGCTGCATCTGCTTTCATGCCATAAATCCTAAGACTAAGTCGTAGTCTCTTCCCAAGTGAGATAAAATGGATTTGAATTGGACGCCAAAAAAGAAAACCGCTGTGCCATTTGTTACAGCTGGACCACTTTGTTCAATTGAAGCAACAGGGATGTGTTGAAAGCCGGGCTGTTTCCATAAGGTCATTGTGAAGCACACTCGTGGAAATGCCAGTGAAATATTTCACAGAATTCTCCCACGGAGAATGGATGCTTCTGTGCAGCTAAGGTTCCAATTTTCTACACATCTACAGCTAAGCAAAGCAAAATCTGTTCTCTGAAAGGCATTTTCAGAGAACAAATAACTTTGACATAAGTTATGTTGGTTATAAACTTTGGATAGCTCTAATTCTATTGCTTCTTGTCAGAGTAAGAAAAAGAGAATTTTATCTTCTAAAACATTACATTATAAAGAAGCAAATAGGTTTATTTTTACAATATTCAGGAGGGATAAAGGAAAGAAAGAAGGAAGCCTGAGTCACTACAAAAAAAAAAAATAGGTTTTCAGAAATTCTTCTTAGAAAGTTTTCATTATTGTGACACCAGAAAAAAAAATTTTTTCCTTTATATTTATTCTGTCCCCAAAACAAGGTGATCAGAATATAAGTTTCTAATATAAACAAAGAGTTTAGAAATTATGGCAAAAATTGTAGGTTGCTAAATTGAGCGTGTCACTTGTATCATTGTTTCATTGAAGAGACTTGCCTTCATGTATTGTTTTAGGTCCATTCAAAGTTAGATACTATAAAAACCTAATTCATGATCCAAGGGTCACATTTTTGAGAAATAAACTCAATGGGTGAACATTTAAGAAATTAATGGCTATAATTAAATGAGCACTCTTTTATAAAGCTCTAACTGTAAAAATTACAGGCCAAGTTGTTTATATGTTACATCTACTTTACTTCTTCTTTGTAAATCCCTCCCAGCCCACCACTGTTTGTTTTCCCATTGCCTTTAGGTCACTGTTTATAGTAACCAAGCAAGTAGAAAAAAATGGCAACTAGCACAGTGAGCAGATGGCTAACACAATCCCCTCCACGCGACTCCCGCTAACACACAAGTCTGCTCAAGACTACATGGTAAATAGTGTTTATTGTAGGTGGGATCATTAGCCCTTTAGCCCCTTCATTAGCTCTTGACCCCTACAGTTCAGCCTTAATGAAACTATAACTTCTCATTCCCGAGGCCTCTGTACCGGGGAACTCTGTACAGTTCTCTAATAATGGTGTGTGTTTACTGCAGCTACATTACTGAGCTTCGTGTTGCACGCCTCTAGCATCAGCCCCACACAGTTGCGGGTCTTTGACACACACTGGTTAAGTTCTGCAATGAACTATGCTTATTAGAGCCCACCAGGAAGGCGAGCTTCTTAGTATAATTAGCTCCCTTGAGAACAATGGCTGCCTTCCCAACTGGAAAGCGAGAAGAAATTTATTCTAAAGTTTGGGAAGCACTGAAAAGGCACCTGTAATTAAATTTCTTCTCTCTCTTTCTTCTTTCCTTCTTTTCCTTCCTTCCTCCCTTCCTTTCTTATTTGAAATTCAGCTGCTTTCTTTTTAGCGTTTCCATCCTAAAATCTCCATCCTCATTAGCAAAAAATAAGAAAATGAGAATAAAAAGAATAGAAAAATATCTACTTTTCTCCTTTTTTTCCACTCTATCATCCCACTACAGCCTTCCTGTTGATAGCTGACTGTCTGTTGACTTATTGTTATAATGGTTCACAACCTATCTCAAGTGGTAAGGTAAATTTTATAAACAATGCACAGTAGGTGGTGACAACAGCATACTATGGCAAGTGTGAATAATCACAACTCAGTTGACTTGTTGGCCTCAGATTACATTTCATATTCATAGAAGAGAATGATATGGGTTTAATACCAGCCACTCTAGTGTGCAAATATTTATCTAAATGACCATCTCGTCAGGAATAACACTGGTTTATATATTGAACTGGGACTGCAACAAAGATCTAAATAGTCAAGTTCATTTGTCTAGACTTGGGAAAAGCATGCTTTGAAGGTAACTGGGGCACAGAAATGCTAATAACTGGTAATTAAAATTATCTTGCAGTTTCCAGAGTTCTTTTATAAACATCTTACCAAGTCAACTATGAAAACAATGGAAGGCAGTTTGTTCAAATAGCTGACACTATAGCCTAAAAATCTCTGAATCTGGGATTTTAGAAAAGTCTACAATAAAGTCAAGATTTTTCACTCCCTAATCTTCCTCCTTTGGGGCTATATTTGCACAACACAATCAACCCTGCTGTTTCAATCAAGTCAGTAAGGAAAGAAAAAAGTCAGGAGAACCAGATGTTTGGCATTTTGTATAGGAAACAGCTGGTTGATTGTCTGAATTTTTCATTTTTGAACTAATCTTGCTGTCATGGTATAGAAACATCAGGAACTGATTTCTATGCTTGTGAAATGTAAATGGCTCCCTCAGAAGCATGTTATGGAGTTAATTTTAGCTACTTTAGAATTAATAGGAAATAACTTAGGTAAAGTTGCATATAAAGTGAGAAAGAACACACAAACAATGTTTCAGGAAATTTGTTAAGTTGCAACAGCAATGTTATATATATTTTAGCTTAAATTCTCTTCAGTTGGTGTCATAACTGCAATAAAAGAACCAATTACTAATTGATTATATTTTCAAAAGGAGATTATAAAAGATCTTTTCAGTTATGGAATGAATTATTAACTGAATCTGGGATTCTGCCATATTAGAATTTGAATCCAATTTTAGAAGTATCCCTTTTACAATTATAGTTTCATATTTACATAGAAATTTATATCTCTCAAGTAAAATTATTTTTTTAAAAAGCATTGTGCATTTAGCCCCTTAAATAAAGCTAATCCAGCATTACAGAAGACATCGTCATTCAATAGCAAATTACAATACTATAAACATAAATATGTGTATGAGAAACACACAATAAGGTTAGATAAGTGTTATCACCAGTTTTTCTAACAGACTTTTGTTGGTCTATAAACACACAATGCTTTCTCATTTCTGAGTCTTTGCTCTAGTATTAATTTTATATTTACCATCCAGTACGTACCTGTGCTAAGTGATACAGTGAAATGAAATGATTATTTTGATATTTCAATGCAGTATTTTGCTTCTATCATTCAATGACATATCAATACAATATTTATGTAAAAATTGTTATATAAAATGTATTGTTCCGGACACTTTTAGAATACAAAGGTATATGTATAATCATATGTATAATATGTTATTATCGTTCCAATAATAACAGTGTAAGACATTAAGTATATAAATTAACCATGCAAATAAAAAATGCTTGTCATTTTTAGGATTATTTTATGCAAGAGGCAACTGGAATAAGCTAGCTGAATGACCATACAGAATAAGCAAAGTATTAACAGTGAATATAATTCTGAAAAGTGGAGATGAAGAGATGACATTCCAGGTAGACTGAAACACAGGAAGAAAGGAACACTGGATAGAGAGCATAATCACGAACGACTGTCAGATCTGTTTGTATACAGCACCAGCAGCACCAATGACAGCGTTAAAAACAATACAGGCTATTGATGATTAATTCTTGAAATGCAGTGAGCATTAAGTAAGCCAATGGAATTCAGTGCAAAATGCATTGGGTATGATACAGAGAAAGTAATATTTTACAACACTTAATGCAGAAACCACTCTTATTTTGCCAGCTGTTAGGACTTGACTTGTGTCTCCCACTGCCCATCCCCCCAAATAAGTTATGTTGAAGTCCTAATGACAAGGACTTCAGTCTGTATCTGCATTTGGAAATAGGGTCATTGCAGATGTAATTAAGTTAAAACGAGGTCATCCTGGAGTAGGGCTGACCCTCCTCCAATATGACAGGTGTCCTTAGAGGAAGAGTATGTGAGAACAGAGACGGAGATCAGAGCTATGCATCTGCAAGCCGAGAACAGCCAGATGGTGCTGGCCAACCACGCGAAGCTGGGAAGAGGCAAGGAGAGGTTGTTCTGCAGGTTTTGGGGGAGCAGGACCCTGCTAACACCTGATCTTGGGCTTCTAGCCTCCAGAAGACAATGGGCTTCGTTTGTTTTAAGTGACTCAGTTTGTGATGTGCAATAGTAGCTCTGGCAAACTGACACACCGGCCATACGAACACAGACTATAAGCCATAGTTTTGTAACCCATGTCCCTGCATATGGCTGCAGGGGTCCCAAGAAATTAGAACTGATTTAGTTTGTGGGCAGGTTGGATTTAGTGCTATTTTAATTCAATTCTATTTGGGAAAGGCAAGAAACATAACTTGAAAAATTATCAAAATATTAAGGATCATTCAAAAGATACTGGTTAATTATAAATAACATGTGCAAGATACTTTCTAAAACTCCAATATCTAAACACAGATGTGAATATTAAGATAAACTGATTTCTAGATTTAGGCTTATTATGATACGCTGACAGAACGACCAAGAAGATATTAAAGTTGATTTATGAAGAATGATTCTAATAATTTTACTAATGAGCAAAGAAAAAAATGTTCATCCAGATATAAATACTTAATTTTATCCTAATTGCTATGTCCATAAAAAATACAGTGGGACCATGAAACACACATAAAAGGCAAGAGTCTAAGGCAATGGATTTGAAAAGAAGTCTGGGAAGAAATAGTTACAAATCTGTAAAATTAAGCACTGAATCATAAATCCAGAAAGAGGTGAATGAAAAGAAAGTCCCCAATTCACGATGCTTGGACTTAAGTTTTCAACTTTACAATTGTGTCAAAGTTATACCTATAACAAACTACATGAGAGAGTCAACATATTAATCCAAAATAAATTCTGCGTGAGATGATTTTGCCCAACTGTGGGCTAATGAAAGTATTCTGAGCAAGTTTAAGGTAGGCTAGGCTAAGCTATGATGTTCCGTAAGTTAGTTGTATTAAATATCGACTTTGATATTTGCAATTTCCAATGCGTTTATCCAGACGTAGCCTCATCATACATGAAGAGCATCTGTACTGGTATTGATGATGCAAGTTTAGTACAGATCAAAACTACACATCATATCCAAAATTCTTTGGTAGTAAATATGAATTATTTCTAAATGTTTTTTATATAATATGAATATAGCATTCACTGGAATAAAGCATATAACTGACACAGATAAAATAAAAACCTTAATAAAAAATTAAATTTTAACAAGATTAAAAGTTGTAAAACAATGAATTTCTGGGTGGAAGTAATAATAATATTGCTAATCAAGTTTTCTAATTACATGAAATGATTAATAATGGTACATGGATATGTATGTTCATACACTTAAGTTTCATAGCAGTTTTTAAAAACTCTTTTAACTGCCCTTGTTTTCCATATTTCTCAGAGATTCTCTAGAACAGTGGTTCCTAGACTGTGACCCCTGGGCCAACAGCATCACCAGCCCCCGGGGACATGCTAAACATGCAAATTCTGGGGCCCTATCCCAAGTGCACTGAATCAGAAATATGGGAATGAGGCCAACAATCTCTGCGTTAGCAAGGTTTTCTTGTGATTCTGATGCATGCTAAAGTTTGATAAGCACTGCTCCAGCAGGTGTTAAAGACGTGACCTCTATCATTTGCAGCTACTACTGATTTCTTTAATAAATCTAGGATTAAAACAGAAGCATTGTCTGCATTCACCTGAAAAATGACTTGTGTTTGAGTATCCCTCTGCACTACCCTGAAGATCCTGTAAGAAACTGTTCCAGTACATTGTTCTCTTGCCATCATTTTCAACAGCATAAAATTCTAGTATTAAAAGAGATCCTGGGATGCAAAATACATTTTTCAGCCACTGAATTATATGCCACATCACTTGTTTGCTTAATGAGAAACAGGTGGCTCATTTTCAATTGCTACCATTTATTCCTTTGACATAAACTTGTTTTCCTTACTTTTTTCATGGCTCTTTAAATTGCTTGTTATAATGTTGCTCTCTCTGAAAGTAAAACTGGAAATTTCAGGAGTAGTCCGTGCGCACCGCCCTGTTGTACATCTGTAATAAAGTGCTCTCAATGCCATAGAGAATTTCACAAGGAGAAATGGAAATGGGTAGGTAAAGTAGGAACTGAATTTCTGAGATAGATTTCAAGGTAAAACTCAAGTGGAGGAAGCTAATTTCACATATTTATATGATCTGAACAGTAGAAAAAGAATGTAATTCAGAACTCAATCGTGATTTATCACAAATTGATATAAATGGTTGACATGCTAAATATTTTCATATGCACAGCTAGGAAATTAAAATGATACACAATGCCCATGTAAAGATAAAGTGAAATTTTAAAATATCTACTCTAACATGATTAATTAATCAGTAGCAATTTCAGGGTAAAATTTATTTCAATATGTAGGATATCCCATAAACTAATCAATTATAAAGAACTTCAAAAGAATAAGCAAAATAAAACACATTATTTGCAGTGGTTTAGCTGATCATGATAACGACATGCAAATTAACACAAGGCCAAAAGTCAAAGGATAGGCAAATCAATTGCATAAACTGAAACAAAAGATTGCTTTTACTTTTATTTGTAACAATAGCTTTTATGTTATTTAAAAAAAGGCCAACATTGTGAATGCCTTTTCTTCATTCAGGCAAATCTTTTATTGAATCATTCTGTGTTGGGTATGTAGATATAAAACTGAACCAGCACCTGATACAGCATATTTTTAAAAATATACTTAATTATGATGGACTTCATTTGATTGAAAATGCTTTATTAACAGACTTTAAACTATATTGTACTACTGAGAAGTTTATATTTATTGCAGATCTTCTTAATGGCTTCAAAAATGGTTTTGAGCAATGTAAAGATTCTGGAGCAAGATTTACCTGTTTTTAATTCTAGCTTTTCCCCCCCCTTAATCTCTGTCACCTTAAACTAGTTATACAACTTTGGGTCTCAGTTTTGTCTTCCAAAAAATGAGGGCAGTGACAACAATGAGAAGGGTTGTGATAAGGATATAGGTAAAATCCAGGAAAAATGCATCTTACTTAGAGGTTAGGTTCTATTGTTAGTCTTTATGAGAAATTAAAAAGAAAAAAGTCTTAGTAAAACTTATCTTTGGTGAGGAAAACCCCTCAAATTTTCCATAAAAAAGAATGGGCAAACAATTCTCACATAGGAACACAATACCCATCTGTAACCCTTTAGATAGGCAGAGTAATGGCATGTAGTTGGAGGGAAGCAAAAGTTCAAGGGAGAACATGTAGAAGCTAAAATGGCATTTCATCACATGTGATGGTGATGTGCACGATTCAGTAGAGAGGACAACTTATGACAGAGGACAGAGATGGGAGGATTGTCGGGTCAATTTCCAGGACAGGTGGGAGGGTGTAGGATCTGGTGCACAAGTAGAGAAACTGACCCTGCTAGGAATGTAAACAGATCACCTGCGATAACAGAAGGAGATGCAAAGTTTAGGATGGAAGATGTAAGAAGAGAGGAGCTAAGATGCTAATTTATGGAGTATCACAGCAACAATTTTCTCAGTGAGTTAAGAAGGAAGGTGTTTAACTCAAAGGATTAGTGGAAAGAAGATTGGTGGAAAGAGAAGGTAGGAGTCATTTAGCAAAGTAGGAGGGTAAATGACCAAGGGGTGTGTAGCGAGACCAGTCATCATTAATTCAAGTCAGAATTGTGGGCATCCTGATACATTTCTCCAGCAAGTTACATGCCCGAGATGATACATAAAGTAGGAGGAGAACTAAATTTAACCAGCGTTTAATTTTAACCAGAATAAAAAGAAAGAGACAAAGAGTTGTGTCTGTTTGAAAGTGGGTAACAAAATGATGGAACTTTGAATCAAACAAAGATGAGGGCATTTTAAAAGAAGGCGAAAAGGCCATGGTATGTTTGATGGATTGCACGTATTCAAATGGATAGAAAATTATTATACCAGCAGGAACGTTTGTGAAAGATACAAGGTTTTATTAGGATGCAAATACTTAAGGTACAATTATGAAGGCAGATACCACTGGCAATAACAATGTAGAGGCTGTGCCACAGGTAGACTGTTGAGCTACGATGAATGAATAAATTCTGAGCGATGGCGATTGAGAAGACAAGCCCGGGCAGTGGCGCTTCCAGCATTCTGAATTCCCAGCCAGGAGTTCTCCTTTCTCTGTGTAATCAAATTATTCTAATCAAATTATTTATAATCATATAAACCAAAAAGAGAATAAAGAGGCAAAAAAAAAAGAAAAGAAAAAACACTTGCTTAACTTTTTTCTTTTCACTGAACTTTCAAGTACAACCGCCAACCGTGTTAACCCTGGTAAATGCAGCACGAGAACACAAGCCCCACACTTCCAGACCATCGTGAACTCACTCTTGAATGAACACATGCCGCCATGCCTACACGTGTGGGCGCCCACTCTATAGGACTGGTAGTTCTAATTAACTCCCATATGGATTAAAATGTTTAGTAAAGGAAATTAATGAGACTATGCTAATTTGAAGCTAAATGGAGATATTTTTAAAACCAATAGGAACCACAATTGATTAACATGCAGCCCACATCACCTCGTTTGGAAATGATGCCACATGGCAAAAAATCTTAAGTGACCAAATTTACTCAGCTTTATTGTTTTAAAATCCCCCAGAGACGATTCACCTCTTGTTGCCTGTAACTGCAGTAAAATTCTCTCATCACCGCTCTCAATGTGACTAGGACATTACAGATATTGTCCTGGATATAGACATCATTCAGGAAGAGGGTTATTGCTGGAGGAAACGATGAACCGAGTTTAAAGCCAGGATAGAAGGGGGCTTACGCGGGTGTCTGCAGAGATGGTGTGACAAGGTAAGTTATATAATGTCATGGTATGAGCTCCCGTGCCATATATTTTAAGGGAGGAAGAGTTGCCATGTCTGACCATGGCCACGAAAAGCAAGAGAGACCCCAGCATCACCCTAAGCCCAGCAAGCTGTGGACTCATGAATGAGACAGGAGAGAGAGTTGCCACCCCTCAAGAGAGCTACAGAGAAGACAGTGTCATCACAACAGGGCCAGCATCTGGCCTTCCAGAGGTACAGGGTAGTGCTCACCTAGATCTCGTTTTCCAGGTTGTACACGAAAGGCATAATGCTGCATACAACAGGAGTAAGTCTCTGACTTAGCACGATCACCTGTGTCTTATCCCACATGCAAAGTCCTTGTCAGGGGCTACCAGATCCTACCTCTTCTGCTCTCTCTCCACACCCACCCCAGGCCTTCACTCTGGGGTTCCCCTTACAGCTCCTGAAACGTAAGTGTCAGAGTTCGTCACTGGCAGAGGCCCTTCCTGAGACTCCAGACAGGGCCCTGACATTATTCCCGCCCAATCAAAAGGAAAACATTTTAATCACAGTGAAGGTTGTTGCCTTTTGTCACATCAATTTATCCCTTCATACAGTTCCTCCTGCCAGGCGACAATAAACACCATCATACAAAATCTTTTTCTTTACCGTCATTTGAGATGCCATTTGTGTCAATGCAGCGGGTGGATTCCTGGAAGTTCAGTCCTGCACCAGAACAGCTAACAATAAGCTGACTACACACTAAAGTAACTGCGACATACACATACCACTGAACACCAACTCAGTCCTCCTACTGCCAGATTCCAAAGACGTGGCAATCATGACAATCAAGCTTTGCAACACATTTTACAAACTCAAACACAAATAAATTAAAGAATCTGAAAGTTGAGCATGCTTTAAATGTAATTGAATGACGTTCTGAAACATTTTGCCAAAGCAAATAAGAAGTTACACACTTTGATTTGATGTATATACACAGTATTTTTTTCTGCATTGAAAAAAATCATAAAATAACTGAAAGAAAAATAAAATTTAAAAACTCTGAAAAGAGTGAATAATGAAATCAATTAAAGTTATTTTAATATAAAGCAAAATTTAATAGGAAAAAAAAATCATTTCCCACCAAAGTACTCATTCATTGAAAGAGATAAATTTTGAAAAGAAGTAATGAATAGAAACTTAAATTGTTTGATAATCTAATTTATGAAGAGCAGAGAATAGTTTGACTGGAATGTGAAAAAAAATTAATTTCCTGCTCTTTAATATGAAATACTGATATTAACAAAGATAACATAAAACTAATAATATACTCCATAGTGAGTCCACATCTATGACAAACTGATTAATTACTGTTGTCAGTTTAATGCGATTTTACAATTACTCTACAAGAAAAATTAAAATGTTCTGAGATTTTATAGCTTATACATGAAAACTTTATAAAAGTTACCCAAAATTTGACAGTAATCCTAAAAATTCATGACATTTACAATACCTGTTTTAAAGTCAAAGAAACTTTTCTAATTCGCCAATAAAGAAAAACAAGTTTTGATCAACTATACTAGAGAAAATACTAAATTATGCTTCCATTCTGTCTTCAGAAAATCATTGCCATATGGGAGGTATTCAACAGTACATAACCAGAAAAAGGTAGCAAAAAAAATAATACGAAAGAGTATCAGTTAACTAATAAAAGGTATTATGATTTTCTTAGATTTTGCAGTGTTTGTGTTATTTATCAGCTATTTTAAAATTTCTAATTTATCGTGATACCAAGGCAGCTGTTAGAGGTTCACAGAAGCAAAGTAACCTCATCTGATTTGTTTGTTACCAGAACTGCTTTGGCTGCCGACTGGAGAACAACCTTTTGGGGATAAGGGAGAACTCATGAAGCCAGTGGGGAAGCTGTTTGCAGGTGTGAGACGATGCTGGCTTAAAATAGGGTATTGCCAAGAAGAATTATAGTGGTGAAAAGCTCTCAGATTGGGGCAAGACTTTGAAAGTTGAGTTGAAAGAATTTATTGATATACTTGATGAGTGATATCAAAGAAAGAAACAAGTCAAGGATCCCATCTGTGGTCTGAGAGAACAGATGCGCCATTTCCTGTACTGCTAAGAACGAGAAAAGGTTTGAGACAATGCACATTTTGGGATGTCTACTGAGTGGGGAAGAGTAGACAGTTGTCTGCATGAGTCTAGAATTTGGTGAATTCAGGAATAGAAAATTAGATTTAAATGTCATCTGCTTTGTCAAAGTTTTAGAACTTGATGACGTTCCCTAAAGAATGGGCATAGCCAGAAAAGAGAAGAAATAGGACTGATCTGGAGACACGCTGATGTGTAGAAATCAGAAAATGGGAAAAATATAAGGTGGGCAGAGCGTCCAGAAGCTAAGAGAAGACATGAAATTTAAAGTAATCCTAATTATTAATATTATAAGTGCACTAGCAAAGAAAGCAGACAGCCTGCAAGAACAGACGAGTAATGTAAGCAGACGGATACAAACCCAAAGAATCCAAAGAAAATGCTAGAATTCAAAAACACTGTAAGAGAAATGCCTTTGGTGCCTTTTATATTTGATAAAATTATATTTGAAATAATATAATATGTTCTTATTCAACTTACTGCTTAGGATGAATATTTTTCCAATTAAAAAAAAGTAATTTCTGATGTTCTTGAACTATTTTTAAATACAAACATTTACCTGGTCAGTATATGCTTGGTATTAAGCTACACATTGAAAGAGATTCATGTATTTCAGAGAATTATAAATTTATCTAATGATCAAAGTAAAAATAAGTAAGTACCTAGAAATGCACAATCTGTACACAATCTTGTACACAATCTGTTGTACAAGATCATTAAGATTATTTGTAAGTTGGCTAAAATATTTTTTTTGTTGTTTAAACACTGTTAGCATTCTACTTAAACCTGAGTTGACAGAAATGATTAAATCCATGATTGAAATATACATGTGTAACAAAAATTTTTATAACAAAACTGTTCAATATTTATTCTGTGACTATTGGAGTTTTCAAAAATTATAAATGCAGCTACTCCAGAAAATTTTTTAAAGCTTTGAGAAGAAATAATAGATAAAAGTCCTTGTGGAAATTATGTAGGAGTTTCTTGTTAACTTACGGTTTCCAACAACTAAAATCCTTACAGAACTGTCATTTTATCATATCCACATGTAATTTCAATGCATACAGCTTTTAAAAATATGTGTGCATGACTAGAAACACCCTTACAAAAGAGCCATATTTATTTTATATAAGAAATGAAAAGAGGAAAAGAGAGTTTTCTAAAATCTACGTGTATGTCTATATTGCATAGTCATAGATAAAATGTATTAAAAGCACTGCATATGGAAGGTCAACCTGAGAGCAATAAAAGTAGTTTGTGGGGAAAAAAAGGCAATGAATCTAATAAGCCCTATTATTACAGAAATGTTCCCAAGGCATCTTAATAACTTCTTAAAGAAGCCTTACTAAACGTATCGGATTGCTGAAGACAGTGAACAATTGGTTTACTTCTATGGGATGATTGCTAAGACACACACACACACACACACACACACACACACACACGCACGCACGCACGCACACATGCATGCATTTTAAAGTCTGACAAACCTAGCCTGAAATATTGGGGAAAAAAAACAAATAGCTACAAAATTTGTGCAACTTTAATAAGTCAATCAGCATTCTCAGTTGCAAAAACAGAGTCCACTATGAACAGTAGAGGAAGTAAATAATTCATTAAAGAATATTAGGCAGCTCATAAACCCTTCAAGGAAATGAAAAAAAAAATACAACTAGAAGCTATGTACCTAGAAACAAGATGCCCCTACATTGAGATCTGTAGAACCATGAGAAATAATCACTGGCATTAACGAGGATTGGGGCAGACTCAGGCTCCATCATGCATGCTCCCAAAATAGATGTCATGGCCATCCCCTTTCCATGCAGCCCCATCTGAGCAAAGGCTCATGACTGTGCATCTACTTAGAGAAGCATAAGACACAGTCCAGACCTAGTGGCAAGAGAGGCTGAGCTAATGAATTTTGTCTTCCTGGTGAAGTACATCGCATAAAGTAAGGACTTATTCAGAACCTGGAAGAACAGTCAAGAGATGATAAGGAACCATAATTATGGCCAAAATCTACTATGCTTGTTTAGTTAGCTCATTTTATGTACAATGACTTTACCTGGTAATGCTCTTCTGTAAAATAACATCTGGAAACCTCTTAGCACCAAGGCTGGAAATTATTAAATACGCAGAGCGTGTACACTGTCCTTGATCTACAGAAACTTATGTGTTTGTAGATTCTTTAAACATTTATTATAGTCAGTCAAGTCTGACTACCTCTTTCAGTAAAATGATTGAATCCAAATACTTAGCCTGATGCCTATAATAATTCCACTTATGTAACTGGTATCTCTTTTTTCAATTACGATTGTATATCCCATGAGGCTTACTAATAGGAATAAAAATCATGAGCCAACAGGGCACTATAATCAAGTTCAAATGACAGTCTCATAACATTAAAATCTACAATGACATTCTAACTTCTTTGCAACAACTTCTGTTGAATTTTATGTTGTGAATTCTGCCTTGAGTTCAAGTTCAGATGTCAACACACCAATAGTCCAGCTTTCACAGAAGAAAAGGCTGGTGGAGATGGATCACAAGTTGTGGTCAGTTGCTGCAGTAACTCACTTTTTGAAAACCATCAGGAAGTTGGTTTTCCTTTGGCAAATTCATCTGCCACGACTCATGGCATTTTTCATGCATCTCTTTTCCTCAGATTTCTACCATCTATGATGAAACTTTTAAAATTTGAAAATGAAAGCCAGAATTCCCCTTTGCCCCAATTTTCAAATATACTGTTTGTTTTTTCATCTCTAATGTATATTCCATAGGCTTAAAAGAAAATCTTTGGAACTGTCAGTGATGGTTTAAAGTAAGTGGCTTCCTAAATAAATGCCTTGTCAATTTGTATTAGAATTGCTTGCCTGATTAAAAAAAGGAGACAGTAATTAAGTGTTTGCCTGTTAATCTGTTATTTAGAAGTCATTAATGAAAATGGTTTATTGGGTTCAAGTGGCATTTTATATTTAAATTGATTCTGCTGCTAAAAGTTAGACTAGATTTGCACAATATTCAAAACATTCTGGGAAGTAAACTACTGAATTAACAGAGGCACTGAATGAAGACTGTATCTTGCAAAGTCACCATTTATATTCGTTTGCTGCCTTTAATGTAATACCGTCTAAACATTATTGGTGTTCTTTATTTACAATGGAAATGGGAAGTCACTATTATAAAAATAAAGAAGAAACAAAAAAGAGTAGCAGGAGTTCTACTTTTAATATGTTTGTTTCCAAGTTAGCCTTAGCATTCTCCAACAGCAATATATTACACTTATGCTTTGGCTAGAAGAAATAATTTTTAAATACTGCAATGAATTTTATATTTTACCTAAGACAAAAATCATCTAAAGTAGTTGAATACACAAACTTTAAAATAAAAAACCTTTAGATACAAACCATATCAAGAATGCCCATCCTAATGTCTAATAATTAGAAGGTGCTTGAAAAATTTGAGAATACTCCATGACACTAAAATCTAAGTAGTATGAGACAAAACGAGATTCACGCAGGAGTCTTTTCCTGAAATGCAATTCAGAAGAGCTTGTCCTGGACTTAATCAATATTAATTCCACCCCCATTATCTCGAGTAACTATCTTCATTTTCCTTATATGTTATATTCAATTTATCATTAGATGTTCTTAGGTTTAATTATTTATGTAATGTCCATCTTCCCATCCAGGCTATACTACAGGAGACCCTAGAATACATCATGTTTTGCCACAGCTCTAATCTTGTATTTAGGATTGTATTTAGCTTTAGTCAATGAATTTTTGGTTGGCTGTGTTATGTTTGAATTGATGAAAAACTGTAGTAAAAACTAGAAGCAAAATGGGTCAAGATTAATATTAGTTATCAGAATGAGGGGTTTAGTTGGTTACTAATAAATGGTATTTTTTCTTTAAAAAAGGGAAAGAGAGGAGGTGGGGGGGATAACCTTAATAAAGGATCATATCAGTCTGTTAATCAATAAAATGGATTTAAAACATCTATATCAATGGAATTTTATAAAGTCTAAATTCAATCTTGAATAAATGTGTACAGTATAAGCTCAATACTTACTAACCAAACAATAAAAGTATTTATTTTGAAAATAGTAAGATCTTCATTGATCTCTTAATACAATGAGGTCACCAGACTCAAACAAATTCAACAAAACTAGCATTACCTTGTTTAACAAAGGATTGCCATTCTGGTTGAAAATCATTTCATATGGCATAGCACATTGTCTTGTTGACTAGATACATGACACACAGTAATGGGTAATTTCTTGCATCATTTCTTATGCACTAAAAATTGTAGAAACAGATGGTTCTCTCTCTCTCTCTCTCTCTCTCTCTCTCTCTCTCTCTCTCTCACATACACAGAAACACAAAATATTACAGAGTAAGAGTGTATTAATTTCTGTATTTACTTATTTAAAAATGAGAAATAAGCTGGTCACAAAAGCAGAAGTAGATGCTTCATAACCCTACTGTTTCCTTCGGTCATACCAAGATTCAGGAAGAGTTTTGTTTGCCAATGATATTCCCACATGAGAAAATATTACAATCATTTGAACCTCTGAGTTCCTACACCAAAATTGGTGTCAGAGGGTCATGTGTTTATGGAAAAAGCCAAATCAAGCATTTCATGTGTTTTCATTTGCCGCTGGAGAATGGTACTCATTGTTGCTTCTCTTGGAACTGAACCCTGGAGTGCCTCACCCTCCCCCCTAGTAAATCCTTGTAATATTCATTGAGAATAAGGGGCAATGTCAAAAAATCTGCTGCCTTGTGGAATTCTCTTTCAGCAATTAGCCTTTTATATGAACTCTCTTGGATTGGGTTTAACAGACATTTGACTGAGTATATTCTTCGTAGAATGAATTGTGCTAGAACTCTTTATACTCATGGGTAATGCAGACTTCAGATTTAAAAATCTTACATTTTAGGGACATAAAAACAAGAAATAAGCAATGATAAAACATTGTGACAGGTACTTACAGATCAAGTAGTTTGCAGAGATGTTATGAGATGCCCAGGAAGAAACATCCAGAATTCTACTGAGAGGTAAGCAAAGGCTCACTGGAAGTGGTAATTCTAGGGCTGCCAAGTTAAAACTGCAAAACGACATGGGTATCGGGCTCTATTTGTCCACAGCACCCAGCTCAGTGGATGAATCCTTATTTAAAAGCTAGGAAAGTTGCATCATAATCTGTGCTCTCAGTCATTACTTTACATGCATGTTGAGTAAAAGATGGAGAATTCTATAAGATGGCTAGACAGGATGAAGAATTAGAATTTACATATTGAAATTTTCAGTGGCTATGTCAAAATAATTTGGATTTCTTTCCGTGAACAGTGCAGATCCTACAAGCTGTTGCAACTTCAAGAATTTTATGTTTATTGTGCTAAATAAACCTCTTTCAATTTGTGGTGTGGAGAACAGCTAGATTGCAGGAAAGTTACACCAGAAAGAAAGAAAGAACATAAAAAGTTGTTCATGAAAGTTAAGCAAACAGCAATGGCAGCCTTAGCTATAGATATTGCAATGAATGGAGAGACATAGAAGAGCCGTGAGCTATCTAGAAGACTGAATCTACATAAATTATCACTTTAAAGGTGTGTTAAGACAGAAACATATAAAAGACAAAAATTAAAACTTGAAAAATAAAAAGACAAGTCTTATTTACTGGGATGACAGAAACAAGTTCAGCCACAGACATATTACATTGAAGATATCTGAAATTATTAGGTGTAAATATACAGGCAGCTGGTCATATGGTCATATCTGAAGCTAATCAGTGTTATTTGTGGCACCAAGTGGTTCATTCATTTGTTCAATGGGTACTTGCAGAGCACTTACTCCGCACTTGAACCATTATCCTGGCTTTGCAAAAACAGTGCTGAATGTGACAACCTTGCCTGCCACAGAGAAGTAGAGATGGATAATAGACAATTAAACAAGCAAGCCAGGTGATTACAGATGAGAGTGAGATGAAGACTATAGAAAGTTATGTTGTTGAAAGCGAGTCAGAGCAGCTACACTCAGTTTGAGTGGTCACTGAAGGTGACATGGGGGCAGGAGGGAGGAAGACCTGGGTGCTAAGGTCAGCAGGCTGATTAAGGGTGTGGGTGCTGAAGGCAGAGAACTGAGTTCATAGCTCTGCCTTATATCATGATAACTGTTTAGACTCTCCAAGTCACTTCAACCTTCTTAGTCTTGGTTTCCTCAATTATAAAATTGTGGTTATGATGAAAATGTTTATTTATTAAGAAGGGATTAAGTGAGTTAGTCCATGTAAATCATTAGTACAATTTCAATCATAGAGAATATATTTAATGAATATAAGAAATAATAAAATAATAAGACATTCTATTTCTATTATTTCACCCAGCTCATCAGGACAGGAAAATATGTGTGTTTTCTCAGCCATTGACTGAAGGTAGACATTCACCTGCAGTGTGCTCTCTTTGCAAATGTACAATGATAAAAAATTGGCATAAGAGTATAAAATTTAGAAATAGCAACTATCAGGCTCACCTCTAAAGCTCACAGAGGGCATAAAGGATTTGGGGCTGAGAGTCATACTATGCATAAACTGTAATCCCTCATTACACATAAATCTACTTTACATATATTTTGTTATTATATTTTGTTGTTAAGTAAGCCTGAGTAAACAGTGTAATGTGTTTGCTAATGACTTCAGTGGCAATTAGGCTTGTTACTCATTGTTTCTAAAGACCTTTGTTGCCCAGGATAATATGAATTGCTTCTTTATTCAGCAGATTGATAATGACTTCATTGCTTTTTAAAGTATTTCATTTTAAGAATTATTTACTGCTCTCTGCTTATAAGCAAAGGCCTAAGCTTGGCTTTTATCCAAAGCAAGGAGTGCAGGGATCTCTCAAGACATTGTCATGTTTCAAGTAGCAGGAAAGGAATGGAAGATGGTTTGCTCAAAGTAAAACATGATTAAATGTAACGTCTTACAGTAGTCAGAGGAATGTGTGAGTGGTGTGTGTGTGTATGTTGAGGTATAACCTCTGGTCAGAATATAAGCTTTACATTTTGGCAGGTGAAATCACTTGAATGGCTTCCCCAAAAATAAAATCTCAATTCACTAAAACTGAAACATACAGAAAACTCAATTATGATCATTCCTATATGTAGCTAATCCTATAGAAATCACATTGATGTTCACAAAAAGCATTTTTTTTTCCAGTATAAGAATGCCTCCAATACTGTTTCCATGGTATTTAATCAACAGGCATGATTTAAACAATTTCATAAAGGGAAGCTTCAATTTTTTCCCAGAAAAGAATATATGAAAACACTATTGTGTAAGAAATAGAATATTACTTTTGAAGCCTTGAGGGCCTCTTCTTGATCAAATTAATCTCTGACCGCACCAAAAGCAGCGTCTACTCTATTTCTAAATTATTTGCATTACTTTATAGTTTTAAATATATGAGTATATGTGTATTTATATATTACATAAATATATAAATAAAAGTTGTTTAGGTCTACATGGTATTTATTATTCATCATATCGTACATATTCCTCTGTAACTGGCTTCTTTTTGCTTAACTTTGTTTATTAGATTCAACATTTTTAATTAAGTAGCTATAGTTCAGCCATCTTCATTACTATATAACATTAATATTGCATCACATATGTATTATTATAAATTCATACACAAAAATCTGTATGTAGAAACCATAATTTAGCTATACAAGTCGATTGCAGGATTATTTTGTTTGTTTTGCATGCTATTACAAATGATGCTGCCAGGTACAGTCTTATCCATATCTCGCAGCACAGAATTCTAGGAGTAAAAATACTAGATTACAGGGTCTGTGTATCGTCAACTTTACAAAGATAACTTTTTGCAAAATAATTATAACAACTTTTACTATAACTGTCAGGATTTCTTGTTTCCTGTTGTACTGACTGCACGGCAATGCCTTCACATTGTTTCTGGTAGAGCCGGTCCGGGTAAAACTGCTCTTTCCTCCGAGGGAACTTTCTTTATTTTCTTCCAAGATAATGGCATAAATACACACACACACACACACACACACACACACACACACACACACACACACACGCATGCATACCTGCATATGTATATGTATGTATGTATGTATGTGTATATAATATATTATATGTAAAATATATATGATATATATGTTTATATAGTCATTCCATTTTATGCAGTTAGGTGTTTTTCTTTTCTAACTAGGGATGTTTTGTAGTTTATCTCATCTGCCAGAATGTCAAAGTAGATTCACTAGACCTTTAGCATGACACAGTTTTCCCCAATTTTCAAGAAAACTCTCTCTCAACTTTCTATCACCTTTCAGCTATTACCCTATTCTTTTTCTCTCTAACATAAGCAAACTCATGAAAGGAATCTCCATGTTTTCCCCTCCTACCCTTTGGCATTTTCAAACTAGACCTAATTCACCATTAATCATCCCAAATAATTATTGCAATGCCTGTCAGTTTTCCTGGACTGTGCATACAGTGGTCATGTAGCAGACCTCACCTTTCTTAACCCTCAATCTTTCTCATAACTGTATGTATGATATAATGTTTAGTACGACTCCGTTTGAAAGATTCTTCTTAGCTTCTATGAAACCGTTTTCACCTTACATCTCTGATCATCACTATTCAGTCTCATTTGCTGGTTTATCTCAAACACATTCTAAATATTATGTGACCTCAAGGCAGAAATCATAGTCCCTTCCTGTCTTCACAACCATGTCCCAGTGATGCCATCTATGCACATGGCTTCCGTTCCTTAGCCATAAGCTGATGACATGCACATCTATATTTTCGGACTCTTATATCCAACTGCTTACTTATCTCCTCAGAAATGATTCAACATATTCACAATAAACCCACATGCGTCTATAAAAAGTTATTTAAGACAAACAGAAAAGCCTGTCTACTCCACTGCTCTCTGCCTCGGTGCATAGCAGCAGTATTTATCCTGCCACACAAGTCAGGCTCCGAGACAGCCAACTCTCCGTCTTATTGTCATGCCAACCTCTCCGCCCCCTGCCCCCACTACCTCCACACAAATGGCTGAATTAGTCACCTGGCTTCTGCCTGCATGTCCATCCACTCCCCCTTTTACCGCAGGAAAGCCCGAACCATCTACTTAAAACTCAAAACCAAAACATGTTCCTCCATCCACATGTTCTCTGACTGAGTTCCATGACTTCTTATGGTTTCCAGAACATATAGAAAACTTGTAAGGAAGTCTACCAGCTCTGCAGGGCTGGACCTCCCCAGCCTCATCTCGTCTCACCTACGATGCGCCCTGCTTTCTGTGACCCGGGCAGAGAGAGGCCATGTTTTAAGGCCTCGCCTTGTCCACTGAACCCCAGAGCACTTCAGGTACTCTTATCTCTCCATGGATGCGCTTCCTGCCTGCTTCTCCCATTCAGTGCTAAATTCCACGGATATTGTTCAAGTGTCACTTGAGGGGCACCCTCCATCGTTTCACCACAAGGTCTCATGTCTGCTTTATGCTCTAAGAGAACCATTCACATCTACGATCCACAAGGTTTTTTCATTTTTAGATTCAAGTTTTCAATGATGCAACCTATAACTTCACCACGACCCTACGAGTGCCACGAAGTTGGGGACCCGGCATATAAGGATATAAGGGTCTTGAGTAATCGTCTACAGAATAAATTCATGTCATAATGGCCACCGGGTTTTCCAGCTCCTTCCCACCCCACTTTGCATCTCTGTCCCATGTTGTACTCTCTGTTGATAAAGACTTGGCCTCCTGGCCTTTTTTTTTTTTTTTTTTTTTTTTTAGCAAAAGCACCACAATCCTAGCCAAATTTTAACATCAAGGATACTAAAAGTCAGTGTCTTCAAAAAACAATTGAACACATCAGGTGCATGTAAAATGGCGTTTTCCTTCCTTTCTCCTCTTCCTCCCACAACTCTGCTTCTGCTTCCTTGTGTCTGAAGCTGACTGAATCAAAATTCTAATTAAAAATAAAAGTTATGCAACACCCACAGATGCAGCTCTATCTTAGGCTAGAGACTCAGATCTTGTTTGACCTAGTTAAAAAGAAACAGGGGACAGCAGTCTGAAGCCGAGCCTGTGAACTCCTTGATGTATGGAACTAGACTAATGGCACCTATTTTACTTCTCCTCCAAGTCACAATGTAAGTGTCGGTACCGCTGATGACAGTATTCCATTTCTTTCTCATCGTTAGAAGCAGTGTGTCATAATGGTGAAGCATGGGCTATGGAGCCAGACGCCCTTCACTGTATTATCCGTATCATGGAAATGGCAGTAACTATGGCTTCTCACTTCTTAGTTTCAACATTTACATTTAATACACTTAGAATAGGGACTGACCCATGCTGAGTGGCAGCAAGTGTCAGTTATTAAGACCCATGGCCACTTGGGTTATCTCTGTTTCCTTCCTATTGAGCAGAACTTATTTATAAATCTTTTACAACAGTTTTATCAGCATGCTTTGAACATCTTTAATGTTTGTTTTTTGTTTGTTTGTTTCAAAAGAATGCATCCCGAAAATTCAGTTCATTTGAGAATCAATGGTTTCTGTGTGTTTCTTAATAATATGTTGTCCAGTTTATACAGACTGTAGTAAATGAATCTGAAGCTATAGTAACTGTTTTGAGATATATTTTCCAATGTGCCATTTCCTTTCATGTTGAAAACATTAACCTCAAGGGAGAAGTTTTTCCTTTTCATCTCTTAGACTTCACTGTGAACGTGGGCCAGCAGGTAATTAAATCAGGAGCATGGCCCAGGATGACTATTTGAAATTTTCTTTTTAATTACTTCTCAAGTTAAAAATCTAGATACCTAAAAGAAATCTCTGAAAAACACATATTTATCTAATAAGACTTTTTATCATTAGGAAATATTAAATATGTATAACATTTTATTTCTCCACATCTTAGACCTTCTCTTTAATAAAGTCAGCCACTTTGTTGATATCTTCTAAGATTGAATTTCTAACCAAAATGCAGGAATATCCATATTTCATGAATAATTTGACAAGAAACTTTACATAATATTCTAGGTCAACCTAGCAGGATGAATATGTATAGAGAAGGCTTACTTGTGTGCATTTTTAGCCTTTCTATAAGAACTGCCAATTTCCCTCCAGGGCAAATATTGCATCTGCTGATGCATAAGTCTATTTTATTCAGTCCCTAGATTTACTATGTAGTGTCACGTATACTGGAAATAGTATTTGAAGTTTTATTTTATATTCTATTTCATCCATATAAAAGTTTATTTCAGCAAACTTCAAATGCAAGCATTTTCTTTAGTAAATTCTGTATTACATTTCAAAAGTCTATGTTAGGTATTACTCTCAAGATTTGAAACATAATGTATTTTCCTATTTAATGGTAATTATTTAAGTCATTTATACTTTACCAAAGAATTGGCCTCCTCTGTCTTGGAAAATATGATCTTTGTACTCAGAGTTTTTAGAAAAGGACATGGAAAATGGTGTAGAATTAGATGTCTGACAGCTATTTCCACCGAGTTTTAAGTATCACAGTCATTTGCCACTCACATGCAATTCATTATTTTACTTTAAATATAAGATGTGACTACTACAGTGATCTGAGAGACAGTGATTTATATTGGGATGACTATATTTCATACTATTTTCTAAATATTAAAATAATTAAAATTAATTAAAAATTGATACACTTTATAGCTTTCTTTAGTTCAGACTAATTTGTAAGCTTAAAAATATTGATAATTTCTATTTATGTCTCAAGAATATGACTACTGGATTGTAGGATATATTTAAATATAAAATAGGAACATGGCCTAATAAAAACTAAAAATTATGTCTCAATTCACTCTTACCTAAAATTCACTATACTTAAGGTTTGAATTATTAAAATAATAAAAAGCCTAATTCATATTTAATTTTTTTCATGGAGGGGCATTTAAATATCAAGATTTATTGACACACATAGTATCAGTGTCTTTCTAAGAGGAGCCTGGATCACTTTTATGAGACTTAATAAACTTATCTCATACATTCAATCCAACTTTTTTAAAAAGCATGAATTTTACTTGAACTATATAGTAGATTCCAGAGAAATAGTAGAGGCTCTTTTCTCAAAAAGTGCATTTGAAGGCTGCTACTCTGAAGGAAACTGGAATTGTTCCAAACATATCACAAATTATTGTGTGCCAAAGTTACTTGAGAAATGCCTGTTGGAGCATCATCTCAGACATGTAGCTCACGAAGAACATTTAAGAAGCAAAGCATCAGTCGGGCAGATCCACAGCTTACTTTCTGTGACACTCATATTCAAGACCACTAGATCCTTAAAGAGGAAGTGGATGGCTGAAAAAACTAGGCTAAGTCTATATTCTTTAGAGTACTTTTTAAATTAAGTTGTGTGTGTGCTATTGGTGTGAAAAGATTTATGTAAAATATTTGGTGTGTGTTTTTAAAGATACAAACTTTATTTTTGAAAATATGAGACATTAAGCTTTCACAATATGTCAGAAGACAGTGCTCTATTTGAAATGTAGTGCAGACAACGTCTATTATTTTTCACTCACCTCTAAGCAGAGCTCTGAACTTTGCATTTTCATTTATGTGCAAAGCAGGGGCATACGAAATTCACCTTGTAAGTGATTCGACAACATGCAGAAGATTGAGATATGGGAAAGGGCGGTGATCCTATCAGGGTGACACCTTGAGAAGGTGCACCTCAATGTGTACGGTGAAACGATCATTGAAAAAAAAAATGGGAACAAAGATTTGTTACTAGATATTTTAAAATCTGCATGTGTGTATTTTATAACACTCACTTTTATTCTTGATTGTTATGGAAAACTGTTACAGGAAAATAAACTCTGTGGTTGCAAGGTACAAATAATTTGTAGAATTTGAGTTTTAGCAAGTTAAGAGGTGAATCAAAGTACAGTAATTGAAAGCACACAAGTGTGAAATAGTAGAGAATCGCGATCTGCCACCTTTTGTGTGCATGTAAAATCCAATACTACATCACAGAGAAACGTCACCAACAGCACACTGCTGCTCTCCCACATTATCGAAAAGTATGTGAAGATTAAATTCATTATGAAATGTTAACACCCAAAGGTATTCTCATATATCAGTTTGTTAACAATGATGCTTGAACAAAAACTGCCAAAAATATCTGCCAGAGTGCCAGAAATGCCCTCCCTTTTACCAGCATCATGGTGGGCTGTGCCATGGGTGCTGTGCCTGTTAGGATCACCTGGAGGCACACACTTCTTTCACCCTCATCTTAGGCTGACTTAATGACACTACCTGAAGGTGTTCTGGGCTCCATATTTTAAAACATTTCCCAGATATTTTTGTGTACATTCAATTTGATCAGTCCTGACTCTGTTTTTCATTGAAGTATCTACTTTCCATGTGAAAACCCCAGTACTCTTTAGAAGAAATGGGCATTAAACCATAATTACTTCTCGAACATGCATGAATTCATCTACCTAACTTTCTAAATTAATCTCCTGAAGGTGTAGATGCCTGGATTATTTGGGAAAGCTACGAAGGAGAAAAGAGAATATATTGACCTTAAGCTTTACCTAATTTGTATGTGTGTGTGTATACATGTGTGTCTGTGGTACGTACACACGTACACACACACACACACACACACACACATATACAAATATATATATATTTTCTCTAAATAAGTGCTAAAAGAATCAGGGATGAATAATTTAGAACAATTCTCTTTGCCAAAACTGACCAAATACATTCACATTCAAATAAGAGGAAAAGACAAGAAGAAATAAACATCGTCATAAAAATTTTTTTGTACTTCACTAATACAGCTTTTCCATTAATGCAGGATGTGTTCCACTGACTGTTAGTTTGGCCTGAAAACATACAACAACTGACAATTTTAAGTGATAAATACTTCACTTTTCAGAAACTGCATTATAAGGTAGTGTTATTTAAATTTGTCTGTCACATCCATCCTGTAGTTTGAGACGCATTTATGGAGGAAAATTAGACTACGTTGTGATGCTTGTGCTTAAAGTCAGGCATGTTTCTTCCTGCTACTCAGCTCGGGAACCCTGTTCTGTAAGGAAAGGGCAGCCTACTGTGCAGACGTCAAGGCATAATTAGCACATCAGAATGTTTTCCCATAGAGACTGGATTTTAGTCTTTTTTTTTTTTTAGACCATAGTTTTATTATTTTAATTTGGTGTGTTCATTGGTAAGTCCTTGATTTTTTTTTTCCTTTAGAATTTAAAGTTGTCTTATTATTCTATAAATATTTTCTGGTTAAACTGAAGTTTTAAATGTTCATTACTAAATGCATACAGAAACCACCTTTCACTTTCATGTTTTAAATATAAACTTCCCATAATTTCAACAGCAGCATTTCACAGGAGTAGTTTTAACAGCTGTAAGATATACTGTAATGAGTGTGTTGTATTAATCTGGGACCTTAATTATTAGTAACGAAAAATAACCATTTGTATAAGGTGTTCTCAATTTTCCAGTAATGCTAGATTCCACATAAATAAAACTACAGGAACTTTTGTTTCCAGGTTATATGCCAATTACAGTGGGAGAAGCCCAGAGTCTGGAGCCAGAGACAGTGTGCTCGGACCTCGACTTGACCACTTGCAAGTTGGGAGGAGACACCTGACCCCATATACCACACCTCAGATCCCTCACCTGTAAGATGTGCATACACCTACGCACAGCTATACTCAGTGGTGCCTACCGTACGGGGTGGTTATGAGCTAATACGTTAAAATAAAAATAGTGCCTGGCACATAGAAATTGCTACATAGTGTTTGTTAAAAAAATCGAAATAGTAGCCTCCAAAAATATGAAATTTGCTATGTACTATCAAAATACTCATGAGTACTTATATTAAACAACACTGCTTCCAAAAACCTAACACTAAGTCTGGCATAGTTTCAATTTGATGGCTGGTTAATTCATATAAAGAAAAATACAATTCTTCTTTTGATGAAATTAGAACCTGTGTCTCTACAAAAGGTATCAAGCAGTAACAAGAAAGTTTTCCTTAAAAAGTGCTATTTAGATGGAGTCATAAGGAGTAAGAAGTCAGTCAGACAATGTACTGCATAAGGAACGCCGTAGGCAACGTGCAGTTTGGGATGCACAGTGTCCTCCAGTATAGTTTTACCAATTACAACGCAGATATTTTGGATTCTATTTCACACCCATGTCTAATTCTCAGTTGGCTTCAGAACCCATAAGGAAAGGGGTATGCTTAGTTGACTGCCCCTACATTTATCACGTGAATTAAAAAAATAAATAAATAAAAATAAACATAGAATTTGTTTTTAATGAACCATCTTGCAGGCTAGTGTTGCATGGAAAACACAATAAGAAAGAATGATTTAGTAGTCTGTGGAGGAATAATGCATCGATCAGTAGCTTTTGACATGTCTCTTGGATTTCTGGTTGCACAGAAGTTTGGAAATCCAATAACCTTGGTGATAGGAATCAGAATCAAAAGTGCTTGATTAGTGGGAAGCAATTCTATATAATGGCACATACATGAGCTTTAACGAATGCAGACTGGGTTCACATTCTGGCTTCCATTAGCTGATAATCTGTACCTTTCAAGAAAGTCATATATGAAATTCAATAATAGATTTTGTAGAGTTGCTGCAATGGGACAGAAGTAATCATGTGCTAAAGCTTTTTGTTGAACATACATGAATAAGATGTGAGCAAACACTATGCTTGACACAGAGTGGGGGCCAAATCAACAGTAGTTCTTATCACATCATTAACTAATAACATTAATAATATTAAGTAATAAAAATCTGGTGGGTTACCATTGGTTCTTTTTTGAACACACATTATGTGAATAGTTTACTGATGATATTTTAAAAAACATTACTGGAAAAATGTTGGCAATCAACAGGAAGTTGGCGGAAGTTAAGAAGGGATGATGAATATGTTAATAAGACTTAAAATGCAATCAGGAGCTGGACTAGTGAACCAAAAATAACTAGATGAAACACAGAAATGTGTAAAAAGCATTTGGTCTTCATAATGTAGCAGTAGTAAATGAAAAATTGTTGAATTATCTAGTTAAAGAAAGCATAATATGAGTAAATGGTGCCAATACCTACTCCACATTACATTAAATTCCATTAGTAGTCTACAAATAAAGCTAAGTGACGTCCTGAAGTTCTCTGTGCTACCCAAACCATATCTGGATATGAAATTAAAAACGAACAATAAATAATAGGGGTCATGTTCAAAGGAGACGGGCCAGAACGGTACTACAGTGTAAACCCAGTACGTGAAGAGTAACTGAAGTGCACGGGTCCTTCTTTTCAGGCAGGCAAGGAGTTAGTAACTACAGTAGGCATTTCCTAATTCTTTAAGAACTGTTAAGGTCAAGAAGTACGTATCAACTTTCTGTGACACCACAAGTTAAAATAAGCACTACCAACTGAATCATAGCGGGAAATCTGATTCGGGTCAGTATTTTGAACACACAGAGCTTTTAAAAAATTGAACAGACTTCTTCCAGGAATGGCAGGTGCAAACGGAAAGGCTAAACGCAAAGAACCTCTTACTAAATGTAATGTTATCGATAGGCTACTTCTCGGTCCCCTCTATAGCCCCAAGGGCATTTTTATGACTTTATAATTTACGCTAACATTAGAGAATGCCAATGAAAATTTTAAATCATATGCATATCTCCAGTGTTAATGCAACATTTAAATGGATGTGTTTTAAAGAAATGAAATAATTATTAAGGTTTATGTGAGATGTTTTGATATCAGAAATTTAACATTATAGGTATCAATTTTGCTATTTAGGAAGTATTTAAAATGCAAAATCTGAGTTTTTTTTAAATTTTAGTCCCTTTGCCACTTCTATAACCAAATTCAGTACATCTAGTAAACATTGGCCGCTGACTGTTATTAAAAGTTACATAAACCTGTTTCTAGAGCATTACTTCTGTCATTTAATTTTTCATCCTGTGTAACAAGTAAAAAAAATTGTGTAAGGTGAGATGGGGTAGAACATTAAAACAACAACAAAAATCTGTTTGACAAATATCTAAGTCTTGAATATGGTGAAAAACCCATAAAAGTCCGTTACTATTACAGAAATAATTTTTATTTTTCTAGTTCTAGTTATGATATAAAGTCAGTATAGGACCTGTGTCTTCATGAATAACAACACTAAAAACAAGACAAAATATATGAAACGACTGTTCACAGCCCTGCAAAGAAGCCAACACAGGGCCATGATTCTTGAGAGTAGGGAAGGACATGAAGTAATCTCCATTTCACTCAAGATTTATTCCTAAAAGCATTTTTCAAAGTACTCCCCAGGGATTCAGAACACAGCAGAGAGTAAGACTGCATGGCTGAAGGCTCAAGGACTAATAAGAGATGGGATTTGGTGGCAGGTTACAAGAGGAGGAAGCCACAGGGTAGTAACCCAAATATCTGAGCAGAGATTTCCAAGGCCACCCAGAAGTAAGAAAAGTTGAAGTTCAAGCTCAGTCAGAGTGGAGACACTACAGTGGACAACGCAGTTCAACTGTGATCCCAGAAAGACTAAATCCCAGCGATTAGAAACATATCATCAGAGTGAAGGTCCTGCTCTAAGAGTGAAGAAAAAAAACTGAGAGTTAACTTACCAAAGCATGGTCACATCTGAGAAAAATATTTGTGAGGATAGAACAATTTCTAAAGAGCTTAAATTGTCATATAAATGTAACGATACTTATGTCACGGACTAAAACTCAGGAGAAATTTACTGTGCCTTGCAAGGAAAGCTCTCAGTTAAAAATTTAGATGATCAGACTCCAGAGTGAAGCTACTCCTTAGGCTTGGATTAGATAAAACTTTATAAGGAACGAACACTAATGCTTATTGGATCATTTGAAAATGCAGGGAATTAAGACAGCACATCGATATGGAAAATTAATTGATCACCAAACTTTTATTGCATCGCTAATCACAAATATGATTTAACCTTTCATCATTGATATAATATATTCAAAGTTATTCCTCCAAGGCAAATAATGTACTTTTTTTAAAAAATAGTAATTTTATTATTTCTTGTAATTTTGATAATTGCTTTCTTTGTTTTATATTTTATTGGGGTCTTGCTGGCTATTTAGAGGGCTGCAGCTCACCCAGAGGAAGGTGAAAACAGCAATGAAGTTATAGGAAGTTTGCAGTGTTTCTGTTTTATAGTAATAAAAGGGAGGATGGTAAGTATAAATCTAAAAGGAAAAAAATATTCTCATTTATAAAAATAAGTCAAGAAATTTTCTCTACCTCCCTTTTCTTAGAGCATTTACTTGACAGAACTTATCATTCTAAGTTCTTTCTCTCTTTGAAACGAAAATCTTTTCAAAAGCCAAATAAGCCTCTTGTCAGTTTGCAAAGCAGGAGTATCTTTCTCAAGGACCTGGGGAGTATCGCTTGGAAATGTAATCATCAAAACAGATAACACCCCATCTCTCATTGTGTATGGGACAGTCTGTGACCTCTGGGCCAGCTGTGCTTCAAGCTGCAAAATCAACCCCTGTCCTAAAAGAAGAGAAATTTATTTTCCTTTGGATAAAATCTATTAGCAGGCACAGATGGTCATCCCACTACCAAGTGAATTTAGGAAGAACTATAATATGAGATGTGCTGACTCATAAAAAAAGCCATAGTCGAGAATCTACAGCAGCTGAGCAGGGCTACTGAGGACAAGACACTGTGGAAGTCACTCATTCATTAGGGTCACCAGCAGCTGGAGCTGACTCAACAGCATGCAACACAAATATGTGACACATGGTGCTGTTAAGTTGAAGACTAATTGTTTATCTTGAGGGCATGTCAGTAATGAGCTATATCTATGACTATGCCAAAGGGTGAGATTTCTTCCTGTTCTTGCAACCTCTTAGTGCATTACAGGGCATACACGTCACATTCTGGTTTAATGTTTACTCACTAACAAAGCTCACTTTTTTCCTAGCCCTTTAGCATTGTAGTGGTTTTCCTGGTTGGGAGGAGATTTAGGTTTTAATTCTATTTCCCCAACGCCCTGAAAAATAGCTGTCCTGGAATCAACCAAAATGTCGAGGGTATGAAAATGAAGCTTAAGAAATGATCTAAATTGAAGAAAACTAAAAGACAATTAAACACAATTTGAGATTCTAGCCTAGATTCTTTTGAATGAAAAAAATACTAAGAATTATTAAAACTTCAGTGGAGCCTAAGCATTAGATAGAATTAATGTACTGATGTTAACTTTCTTATTCTGATGGCTGTATTGAAGATAAGTGGGTGAAATTCTAAAGTATTCATGGTAGATGCAGTATTATTTTCCAATGGTTTAGAAAAGTTATTTAAAATGTACTTTGTGCTAAGATTGAGATTATTTCAAAGTTGGAGAAGGGGAAAGAGACATAGATACCAATATACTCATCTAGAACAATGAAATTTATTAAAATTTCTGTTGGTGCTTTCTATTAAAAAAAGACATACTTTTAAAGCTCCATTTTATATTCCTTATTTTTCTCTCTCTAGAAAAAACTATTCTATTATGTATCATTCCTACACAAGCTTATATAATATCTACTGTTGTTCTGTATTTTAAACTACATAAATGATATCATACATGCACATACTTTTGTAAGTTGTTTTTTTTTTAGCTAATGTTATTTTGAGATTTATACACTTTTTTACATCTTGTTAAATTTCATTTTTAACAGTGGTGTTATATAAGCCCCAGTTTATCCATTTTCCTACTCAGAACCAGGTTGCTTTGATTTTGACTGCTATCATAAACACTGGTGCAGCATTATATAAAATTTAAAAATATCTTCTCCCAGGATGGACTTGCTTTTTTTTCTCTTATTAATTGACAGTTGACATACAGGGGACTTCGATTTTAATATTGGCACTTTTGTTGGTCCACTTTTTAATGGTTTGCCCTGTCATTTTTTAAGAAATATTTTATGCTAATGAATTATGGATATTTTTTATAGATACTTCTGAAACAAAGGACAACCATTTTTTTGAGAAAAGCTTAAGTTGAGCAATAGAGAAGAATCTATGTTACTCACTAAAAGTTTGGTGTATACATGTTTACTATTTATGATATATATAGTAGATAGTATTTTTTTAGAAGTTTGTCTAGATTGACAGGCACAACAAACTTCTAAAATAAATACTAGCATAGCATTAAATGCTATATAAAGAGCAGTTTGAAGTGATTCATTATCTGTGTTTACATTTGAGAAGACACTCAAGTAAGATAGTCAGGCTTATACTAGCTGTCTTTCAGCTAATTATGCGGAAAAAATGTATGAGAATATTACTCTGAATCTACTTCTAAATATTATTTATTTATTCATTCATTCATCCATGCATTCATGCAAGCATTTATTTATTTATTCATAAATACATGCTATATTAATATTTATTCCAATGCCTAGTATCTGCAACAGAGTATCAGAAGCAAAACAAAATTTCTGGCCTCAGAGATTTTGCGTTTTGGTGAGGTGAAGTAGGCAATAAACAAATGAATCAAGGTCTTCGAAAGGGCCAGATGGTGATGTGTGTCATGGAGAACAATAAAGCAGCAGGAGTGGAGGTGAGGAAGAGGCTCCTCTTTCAGATGAGATTTTCCAACAGGGAGGGAAATAAACAGGAACATGAAAGTAGAGAAGAAAAGAGCCATATGTACATCAGAGGCAAGACCTTTGAAGAGAGAAATGAACAAGCACAAGGAGCTGAATTCAGCATGATGCAGGCATTTTCAATGTTTATTTTTGTTTGTTGGTTTTGTTTGTTTGTTTTTATTGCAAAGAAGCCAATGAGTCTGGAACAGAGAGGAAACAAGTCACCAAAAGGGATGGGCAGGAATGGGAAACCAAATCACAGAGGGTCAGAAAGGTCAGTCAGAGTAAGAACTTTCGCTTCCACTCTGAGAGTTGGAAACTGTGAGCAGTGAATTAACAAATTTATCATGTGCACCCTCGGCTACTGTGTTCAAAATCAACTGTAAATGGGCAAGGAATAGTGGAGTGATAAATTAGGATGCTATTGCAATAAAAATCATGGTGGCTTGGATTGGCATGCTAATAGTAGACATGATAAGACATACCGGACTCTGTTCAGATTCTGTTTAAGATATGCTTTGATGCTAGGGCTGTTAGAGTGTGAGAAAATGAGCAAACTGAAAAAGGACACTAAAGTTTTGGGTTGAGTAGTTGGAAAGGTTCTGAGTCTGACATGATAATCCAGTCATCTGTGTTAACACAGACTTGTCCAGCGAAAAGTTTTATTTTCTATGTCCACAAATATTAATGACTTGGACACTTTATCAAGTTAAAGTAGGAGATAGAAAAATAAGTGGAGGAGTTGACACCAGGATAACTAGTCACGCTTTTTATGAAGTTGCAAAAAACTCTGAGGCTCATTCTGACAGATGAGTCTTGTGAATGGGAGATGAAGGAATGAGGTTTAGGCCCCGAGAAGATCGGCTAAGTGTATCAGTAGGGGATCAAAGTCACAGGGGAAGAGGCTGAAAATTTTCCCTATCTGTTGCTACAAGTACTGGTGAGAGATCTTAAAAGAGAAGATGATAGCAGGAAAAAAATTGAAAAGACACAAAAAGAGAGATAGCAAGTGCTAGTGAGAGTGTAAAAGGGAACCTTTGTGTACTGTTAGTGGGAATGTAAATTGGTACAGCCACCATGGAAAACAGTACGGAGGCTGCCCAAAGAATTAAAAGTAAAAACTACCATATAATCTCGCAATCCCATTCATGGGTGTACAACCAAAAGAAATAAAATCAGTATTTCAAAAAGATATTAGCTCTCCCGTTTACTGCAGCACTGTCTACCAGAGCCAGGGGGAATGACCTGAATGATCATCAACAGAAGAACGAAGAAAATGTGGTATATGCGTACAATGGAATACGATTCAGTGTTAAAAAAGAAATTCTGCAACACGGGACAATGTGAATGAACCTTGAGGACACTGTGCTAAGCGAAATAAGCCAATTACAGAAAAACACGTGCTGCATGATTGCACTTACATGTGGCACCTTAAATAATCAAATTCCTAGAATCAAAGAGCAGAATGGTGGTTGCCAGGGGCTGACTGGGAGGAAAAATGGAGTCACCAATCGGCAGGTAAGCAAGATGAATAAGCTCTAAAGATTTGCTGCACAAAGCTGCTCCTGTGATCAACGATCATGCGTTATACACTGAAAAACTGGTGAGGAGGGTGATTTCATGTTAAGTGTTCTTTCCAAAACGAAACAAAGAAAAGAATGAGAGTTGATAGTCCAGAACTAGCAAGAAAGCTTTGATGTTATTAATAATATTTTGTATCACTGACTTAGCAATAGCAACAAAGGCATGCTCTGAATTTGTATAGTTGAAGGTAAAATACAGGAACAGACTAAATATAAGCAAACAATATTCAAGAAAAATAGCTATTTTCGAAAACAAAATGATTGAGAAAGGTGGCATGACTTTACATTTTTGCAGATATCCTTAATTTCTGGCTGAGTAGGCTAGTTAACCTCCCATCTGATTCTTCATTCAGTCTATCGTAGTATGTTATTTCAGATGAGATATACGGGCAAAGCTCTGTCTTACTAAAATGTGTTATTTCAAGAGAGTATTTTAATAATCTCCTCAAACAATTGTGGATGTTCTTTGATTCTTAGCACAGCCAACAAATAGTAGCTTCTTAAAAATGAGCTGAAATTCAGATTCTGAAACCACACCAATGGATTTCTCATTCTCTTTAAAACCCATTTGCCTGTATTCCATTTGATGTGTCTTTAATTGTGAATGATTTTCTAATATCACACACTGGCCATGTAGAAAACACTGGCTCACTCGGCTATACAGATCCCCTAAAGGTTGTCACATTTCATTACTCAAACGTCACATGTTAATATCACCACTGAGAGTTTCAGAACATACCCGAAGTAGAAAACTGTTGTTTGAGCCCAACTGGAAAATAATCACTGGATTTGGTTTAAAATTGTCCCTACTACCATGGGGTATCATATCATTCTGATGCCTAAGTTATCGATTATCCCTTGAATGATGCCAGAAAGACGTCCAATCAGGAAAGGGAAAACAAAGTTTACTAAATAAAGGGTAAACAGTGTATTTAAGGATACATGGAGGGAAAACTCCACAAGGAGTCCACAGGATACATAAACAGGTTGTTCTCCTTCCCACTGGGACAATGACTGTGAACTGTCTCTATGGACCACTGTGTGTTCCAAGCATCATGATTTCCTCCCAGCCGAGGCAAAGCAGTCATTCAAGTCCACCGATGTCTAATTTCTGCTATTCCAAATCCTTTCCCTCCAGAGGCACACAAGGTTAGTCCATGGTAACGCGAAAAGCTAACGTAAGTGGAGCCATTTTAAAATGGAGTCAGAGCAGCCATTCCAGAGGAAGTGTCTACATCTCTTGCTTCTTGACCTTTTGGAATGTTTGAACAAGGCAAAATAACATATGGACTGGGCCAAACCAACACTGTCTTCCAAACAACTGTCTGCAAAGCTAACTAGCGAACAGACATCCTGACCACAGGGCTGATGCTTATGGATTCTGAAAACAGAATTAGTAACCAGCCAGGTAGAGCTCAGGAGTACCTCAGCTTGCTGGCACCAATAGAAATGCCTTTCTTCTGTTCATGCAATCACCTCCCTTCTTTTTCTCATAAAACACTCCTTGTCTTCATCCTATAATCAGGACACTTTTTGGGTTTCTGCCTGAATCTGTGCTTTCCAAATTACAATTCTTTTTGGTCACAAATAAAAGCTTGTTGTCTCTTATTTTGGATTTTTAAAAATATAATTTTAGGTTAACAAGAAGCACACTGCACGACGCCCAGACAGAACTATATTTGGAGGTTTGACATATCATTGGCAGTCTCGCAGAACGCTCAGTACTTCAGGATTCAGATCATTTTCCAACACTGTGTATATGTCACCAATGGGCGATGGCAGCAGTACAAATGGTGGCATGATCAGCACTGGTTCCACTTTGGCAAACATGCTGCAGGTACAATAGATGTTTGCCTGGGGATATCAGGACAAAATATCCCTAGAGCCTTGTCATAATGAGACAAAATCCTTATTAACCCAGGAAGGAACAGTAGAGGGCGCTGCCCTCCAGGAGACATGCTGCAGCTGGACACCAGGCAGAGGAGCAATGAAACTCCAAATGAGGAACTGGACTGTGCCATTAATGCAGAACCATGGCCACCAGCAGTGGTACCAGCAGGTTAGCACTCACACCCAAGAAGCGACTACATGCTCACTATGAGATGAGCGTGTCAGATAAGGACAGGGCAGGGTTGGGTAGTACACCCTTCATTGTCGTCCTCCGGTGGGTGGTCTAGTACCCGAGGCTCACAAAAAAATTAAATGCATTATTTCCTGTGGTACAAATGATTAGAACTGGACAGAAAAAGAAAGAACACAATGTCTTCTTTATGGGGGGCGGGGAGGATAGATAGGTAGTGTTACACAATAGCCCCTAGATATATCTCTAAAAACGTATTCTGTAATACTATATTTATTTAGATGTGATTAAGTCCACAAAGCCCTTGAAATGTAGAGTTCACTGAACTATGGTCTCTAGTCACCACCTCGATCACTGGGAATAAGTGGTATATGGGGTCATTTTTATTAAGAACAAAGAGAAAAAGATTAGAATTTTACCCAAAGTGCATTAGAGTGTTAATCTTTCTACTATAGCTATTTAGTATAACAAAAGCTTTATAGGTTCATAGAATTATATGAAAACCAGGGTTATATAAATGATGATCTACAAGAAGAGAAAATAATTTGGGAATTTGAGTTGAGTCCCAAATTGTTGGAATACATACAAAAACTGGGCTGAAAAGGAAGTAAATGAGACTTTAGAAAAATTACTCAATTAAATGTTATCAGCAATGCATATAGAAAAATTCAAATAACTCTGGATCGAGGTCATTTTTACAGTAACTGAGCTGGTAAACAAACACTAAAAGGCCCAAACCCCAGAACAGAGGTTATCAGGTCTGATAGTAGATAGAAAATGTTGTAAGCAAAAATGAATTTAATCCTAAGAAATACTAAATTATATATATATATATATATATATATATATATATATATATATATATATATATATATATATATGGAGACATGTGAAGAAAAGGGTGAAAAATAACACTGGGTTAAAAAAAATAAAATGACAAATTACATGAATTTATGTTTTCAGTAATTAGTAAGTATACCTTAATATATTTTTTTAATTGTAAGTTCTATCATTAATTTACCTTTGACAATGAACAAGTACCTGTATTTATATAATCCACCTTTACCAAATATCACACTGATCCTCTTAAATTTTATGGCATATAACCTTGTAAAAAATATGCAATTAAACTGACATGGGGAAATATTTACAGCTTCTTTTTAAGATTTGTATAACAAGAACATCACTTTTTAAAATATCCCCAAGATTTTTAGGCTATTCATAATATTTAAAGTAATTGATCTTTTTTTTTGTGTTGAACCTGATCATTTCCGATGAAAATATTATTTGGTCTTGCCAACAAAGCCAGCTCTCTACCAGTGCTAAACAATCATTAATAACAAGAGTAAATTTAATTAGAGAGGCAAAAAAAGTTAATTAAAAATACAAAGTAAATTTGGCAAAGTAGTTCTTCAAATACCTGCTGCATTGGTGATTAAATAATTATAAACTAGGAATGTGTTTACAATAATTTAATAAAACAATAATAGAACAGTAATAGAATAATGCTACCTCTAGAATATGAATGATTTAACTTTTTTAAAATGATGAATGCATATAGTTCTCAACGGCAGGTGATCTGATTTCTTATGAGGCGTTTACATCAAGACAATCTAAAATGTAAGTTCACTTTTCTGAGTAGGTATCTATATTTTCCATAGAGAAATTATATTTTGTTTTTTTTTATTTTGAAGCATAAATTAAAATCAAAGTTCCACAATCATTAAGAACATTTAATCCAGCCTTTCTGCTTTTGAAAATTCAAGTATGTTATTACAAAATGGTTTTGTGGAATTTATCCACTTCCTTAAAAATTGGTAATACTTTAATTAAGAAAATTCTTCCTTAAAAAATTAGAAAAGTACTTCCATGGAATCATTGTAGTGAGATATACTTAGAGTCTATCAACTGTTAACTGCATGGCTTAAGACAAATTACCTCAACTTCCTGAGCATCAATTTCTTCAATAAAAATAGGCAATACCAGTTCTTCTTGTTAACTTTTCGTTCCGTCGTTAAGAGTGAGATATAATGAATATCAGATGCATAAAACATGGCAGGTACTCAATCATTTTTTATCATCTTAATATACTACATAAAATAATTAAATGAATTTAGAGGTAGATATGTCTATATATTTTTAATTTAACTAGTGTTCTGCCTTTTTATTACAACCAGAGGTTATAGTTGCCCAAATTGTAAGTGAGAATATTGTTGTGTTCCAGATAAGAATGAGCTGAGGCAGAAAAAGAATTAAGTGGAGCTCTTGTATGGCCATCAGTTGACAGGCTACTCCCTTTTCATATATCTGAAGGTAATTGCTTCAATGCCTCACAGATTTATTATTGCAGCCACATTACTCGTGGAAGTCATTGACCACGTAAAGCAAAAGCGAGGTCTAGGAACTTTCGCTGAGATGAAAAACTGGATGTTCAGGCTGTATCATATCACATTTCAGGGGGAATAACTAGATGTGCAGGCTGTACAATACCACACTTCGGGAGCCACACATCCAGTCGGCCCTGGGGACAGGCAGCATGTCGCTCCCTTCAGGTGCTCCGAGTTGAGCCCAGAAGTGAACTGAACATCAGTCCCCAGCCAGAATCTGGCAGAATACTCAGATGTTTCTTTTTGCAGGAAAGCAAAATTTGCCACGCTGAAATGTACTCTCTGGCATGAGGATTTCATTTTTAAGAAACAAAAGACTCAGGAAGAACCTCTGACCTTCTGCCTCATTGCTTAAAATAATTTAAAGGGAGGGCCTATTCTAGGAAGGGGGCTATCACCATATATCAGGACAGCGTAACCTGGACCAGCTGCGGTAGGGGAAACTCAGGTGGATCCCAGAGATGAGAGTCCCTTCTGTGGCCCCAATGTCTCCACATGGCCCAGCAAACATTTGTTTAGCAAACATTTGCTTTTCCATCTTTATGTGAATTGCCTTCCTCCCCTTTGAGTCCCAAACCACTATCCACTTCTCCTTAGTTCAATATGGCACATAAGCCTCAACAGCCCACCTTGTCCTTGAGCCACTTATTCTTATGAAATCTAGGAATATACATACATAACTGAATTAATTATTTTTTCCTATTAAACCTGTCTCATGACTATTCAATCTTTGACTAGCTAGAAGAACCTAGAAGGGCAGAGGAAAAATTCTTTCTCTTCAACATTCTACACCTAATGACTGTCCACTAAAAATTAATACAATTATGAATCTCACAACTCAATACCCCAAATGGACATAGTATGACAAAAAAAAAAAACTCATCATACTAAGAATCTGAACAACTTGAATGAGAACACACAATCAAAGATGCCAACATCAAGATAACTCAGGTGAAATTACTTGAGAAGAATGTTAAAACAAACAGAAGATATGAAAAATAATTAAAGGGGAATCTTAGAACTGAAAATAACTGAATTAAAAAAACTCACTATATAGGCTCAAATATAGAAATGGCAGAGGAAAAAAGTAGTGAACTCAATGCCAGATAGAAATTACCCAATATGAACAAACAAAGGACTACATTAAAAAATGAATTCAGTCATCTGTGGGACAATAAGAAAAAACCTAATCTATATATTATCAGAGTCTCAGAAAGAGAAGAAAGACTACAAGGGTTAAAATATATATACATATACTTGAATAAATACTTACTGAAAAGTTTGATATTAAACTATAGTTATATAAGATGTCACCACTGGGGTAAAAAAATGTATAGGAATTTATATTCTATTTCTGCAAATTTCTTTGAGTACATAATTATCACTAAATAAAAATCAAGAGAATCACAGGCTTATGGGTAGAACTCAGAATTTCAGATCTCCCCAGAACATGCCATATAATAGATATGATTTCAGTTTGTGAATGTGTGTGTCTAAATTGACAATCTAATTTTAATGCTACTTGTAAGTAAATGGGCTATAAATAAGAGCCAAGATGATTTTAAATAACAAGTGGGGCAGCTGCCCTACCCCATACCAAGGCTGTTATAAAACCCTGCTGTATAAGACAGTGGAGAAGTTGGTGCAGGAGTAAGTAGAGAACCGAACAGAGAGAAAAGAGAACGTTTAAAACATGTTTGGAATCTTGAGTGTCCTTCACATACAACTAGGTAAAGACTGACTACCCAAAAAATGATGCAGAAACAATTAGCTTCATGTTTACGTGGTTTTCACACAGAAAAAAAAAATCAAATCGAATCCATTAATTAAATCATATGTAAAAATATACTTTAGGATTAAACATAATTTAAAACTCTGATTACATTTGTGAAATTTTATTTCACAAATGATACCCTAAAGTGGGAGGAAAAAAATCAGCCAAAAATGGAAAGAATATATATGTAGATGTGTGGATATGTACACATGTATATATTCACATAGCTTACCTGGTTTATTGTGCAAGCTATTTTTTTTTTTAAATCAAACCCAGGAAGAAAAAGAAGGTAAAATGGGCAATAGATGTGATTAGACATTTCATAATGGAGCAAGCTAAATAGCTAATGAGCTTCTTGAAAGGATATTAAAATGTATTATTAACCAGTCAAATACAAATTACAGCCAAAATAAAATAGCATTTTACAGCCTCCACATTGGCCTAACTTAAATGGCTAACAATATCCCTATACATTGCTGGTGGTATGTGAATTTGAATAGCTACTTAGGAAACACTATAATATACTAATATACCCGATGGCTGATAATCCCACATTCAGGATAAGCTTTGGAGAAACTCCTGACCATGCGCACTGAGAACAGGTTAAGGATGCTCAGAGCAGCACTGGTTATATTAAGTACAACAACAAAAAGCCTAGAAACATGGGAAAATCCCACAAGTCTATCAACACTAGAATGGTGAAAACTGTGACACATCGGACTATATGAAATATCATACAGTAACAAAAATGAAATAACACACTTCTACACATTTGCTTTGCTAGGTCCCCTACACATAATGTTGGGGAAATGGGGGAATTTAGAATAATATGCCATGTTTCCACTGACATGAGTTTCAAAATAGGTAAAATCAAATAATAACAGTATATAAATGCATGTGCTGAAATTACTTAAAAAATAAAAATCAGAAAGTGTTTATTTCTAGGTGGAAAGGGGCTGATGAGAATTTCAAAAAGAATATTAAGGATGATGTACTAACCTATTCTTAGGTTACGGGTAAACAGAGTGGTTTTCCCTCAAGTTATGTGGATGCAAATACTTTTGTGCGTATGATACTGCATTAGTTTTCCAGTGCTGTTATAGCCATGGGGATGAAGGAGATGATGGCAGGTGTGAGATGGCACCAACATTCAAACTCTCAGTGTGAACAATGGGGAAAGTAGAAAACTGAATGAGAATAAGAAAAGACACAAAAGCAAAGGAGCCCTATTTCACTTTGATGCCAAACAGAAAGGAAGGCTACAAGTTCCCTCCTCTAGGAACACACACCTTAAGCCAGCAAGCTCGTAAAGGTGACCTCTGGGCAGTGAATTCACAGAGGCCACAGGACTGGGAGGCTGCAGCAGGTGTGGAGGTCCTGGGGTGGTTCCGAGACCTTTTTGTTGGTGTTGGGTCACCATGTGTTAAGATTTTCGGTTGGTTTTTGAAACTGATGCGGGAGCACTGGTTTAGCCTGTAGGTTTTAGCTTCGGTATTTTGCATTCTTACATAATTTGGTTAAGAGATTCTTCTTAATACTACTTTCCTCCCTTGGATTGAGTCTGGGTTATCCTCAAGAAGCACCACTGCCTCTGAAGAACTAGTTTGACAAGGTAAAGAGATAAAGAAAATGAAAAGACAGTTATTTATTTATGGAGTTAAGGAGAGACAGGAGAAATTTTTCAGATTTTGATCGGTTCAGTTAATTACCAGGTATGGGAAAAAATTTGGGGGGGGGGGGTGCAGCCACGTTTGAGCCCCCTTACTAGGGATCTTGAGCAAGCAAAATCCATTGCAGATGGGTGAGGAATTCTGTTGATCCATATAAATTGCTAACTGTATAAGAAAATTCATTAAGAAATTACCCTTCTACTTCCCATGACTAAACTTGCTCCTGCAGTGGCATATTGTTTTTAAAGTGTGAGCTGAAAAAAGATATTGGAGCACAAGTGTCATTTTTCAATCGTCACTAGAGTGGCTGAAATACTAAAGAGCATTGTCAATGATAAAACACCCACCTTTTACCAGCTGAGCATTTGCACATTGCCTGGAGAATAAAAGAGTTGGAGGCTGAAGAAACGGCCTTTTAGATCTGATTGATTATATCTCAGTCTCTTTTAAATGGCAGTTTACAATATTCAGGAGAAAACAGAGAGAACGATGTCAAACTCGGCTCAGGTCACTCCACTGATGGAAAGAAATCGACGGCATTCATTTAGAAAACACTATAACTACTGGCTAGATGAGTTCATTACATCGCCCCACAGGTATGATATTATCAATATAGATTGAATCAAGCTAACCCAAAATGGAATTTTATTTTAAATGCTTTGTGATTGAAACAATTTGCAGAAAATATGTGTCTTGTTAAGTCAATATCCAGTGAATGCTACATGCAGACAATTTCTACAAACACACACACACACACACACACGCGCGCGCGCGCACACACACACGCAGATATGTAGAGACATGCTTAGCAGAAATAATCCATTTATGTATTTCTGTTCTTCTGGGATTGGAAAGTACAAACAGAAATGTCAACTCAACCAGTAGCTTTCCAGCTTTCACGTTTTACTTTTTCCAAATATACTATCAAATGGCCAAGGTTTCAAATCGTTGTAAACAAAATGAATAATTTTTTAATGACATTTATGTTTACCATCAATCATCACATTAATATTTATAGGAAGTTTGAAACTCTAACTTCAGGCTTTAAAATGGCAAAGATCTATGATTTCCATTTTACAAAAATAATTATCAAGTGTAAAAATACAATTTATTCTTGATTCTGTTTGCAAAATGCAGCATGCATTCCTAATTATAAAAGGAAACTAAAAAATAATGTGATACTTTATTTTCCAAATCTGAAGATTAAAAAAAAAGTCTTCTGGTCAGTTCGAATATATGTACAGGTATGGATAAAGATGTATTTAATATAGTTATATAACTGTCTTATATAATATATTACCCAAAACATTTTTATTTAAAAATACACCATTGGTTTTCCTTTTCCAACTTGCAATAAACAATATTATTCAGGCTCTTGACTTGCAGTATTGGCATCAATCATTAGAGCCAATTTTTGCACCAACTAACAGGTTTTTAGGGGACATCCTCTTTGATTTCATCTGTGTATATATTTATGTCTATAGATAGATAGATAGATAGATAGATAGATAGACAGACAAAATGTAATCCCAAACCACATGTATCAATTTGAGTAATATTAACATAGGTTTTCCCTCCCCAACCCTTATGTTGGTTCTATATGTTTCATATATACACATCAGTATGTAGCTTTTAAAGATGAAATTTTAGAGGCTTATTTACAAAAGAGACAACTGCCATTGTAAAGAAAGGATTGACTACCAAATTCGTGTTAAACGTCTTTGTCTAATTTTATCATGTTCTCATGAGCCGAGTCTCCTAATCAGTGGTGTGCTGTGAACATTCAAACAGGTACCCTGGCAGTGAAGGGAGTGCACGTTCCCGACTGGCACCATTTTCTGATTTCCGTGATGTAAAGACTCCCAGTCTGCCCAATTTTAAGCTACCAAGGTGATATGGACTGTGTTGCAAACTTGCTGACACTTTTACAAAGGGATCTCCAGAGCCAGTGGAGCCAGCTCTGCACACCAACAAAGACCACAAGCATCTTTGTATCAGTTTGTTCCCACTTCCCACCACAAGTGCCTGTTTACAGTTCCTGTTCCTTCCCTGTCTCCATCATCATCAGCTCTTTTCCTCAAGTATAAACTTGCCTAGAGTTATAAAATCTCACTCATTCCCAGGCCAGACTCATTTTTAAAAAAAGTTTTTATTATTATTTTTTTAAATAATAATAGTCACACTGCCAATATCTAATCTCATGTGAATCCCAACACTCAGTGAAAGGTTTGTCCTAAATAAGTTGTTTACGTTGCTCTCAGGTCCTTGATTAATATGGCTTTGATCATCTGAAGGTTACTTTTCAGAGTTGATCCCAATTCATTTTATGAGGCCAGTATTATCCTAATACCAAAACCAAAGATGGTAGCCCAAACAACAGCGCTATCCAAGGTTGACTTAATAGTTGAAAATCAAAGTAATCCACATCCCAACATGCTAAATAATAAATGCATTTGAGAAATTCCAACACTCGACCATGATAAAAAAATAATAATAATAAAAAAAAAACCTCTCAGAAAGAAATAGAACTACCTTAACTTGATAGAGAACATCTACAGGAATAACAACCAAACCAAATAATAATAATAATTAAGGTTCCAGCTACTATAATAGGCAAGAAAATAGACATAAACGTCATATAGACTGCAAAGTAAGAAATTAAACTCTCTCTTTGCAGATGTCCATAATTATCTTTGTAGAACACCCCCAAGTAATTGACAAAATAACCAAACAGCAAAAAACAAAAAGGCCTTCTAGAAATAATTCAGTGAAGCCACATGATACAAGATGGACACACAAAAACCAATTTCATTTCTATGTACTAGCAGAAAACAATAGATAAATGTTTCAGAGACAAATACTGATATATTTACAAGTAATATAATTTCTCAGGTTCATTTCAAATTAATTTGGTGAAGATGAGGAGGAAGCTACAGAAAGCAAGACTGGTCACGGGTTGATAATAGTAAAAGCTGGGGAATGTACAGTTCTTTAGACTAACCTTTCTTTTCCTGTCATTCTCAAAACGTGGCTCTCACTCCAGCAGCCCCAGCAGCTCTGAGGGGCTTGTTCCAAGCAAGGGCGAACGCTCCACCCCAGCCCATATGTATTAAATCAAAAACTTGACACCTGGTGCCCATTAGTCTGTGATTTAACAAGCCCATCAGGTGATCTGATCCATGCTGTTTCTGAACCACTACATGTTACCCGTTGTCACCTTAAGGTTGACACGCCTGTTTGTATACACATTGCTTTTGTATATGTTTTAAATTATCCACAATACAATGGGGAAACAAGAAAGCACCTAGGTCAGATGTTTCAAAAGCAAATTAGAATAATAATTTAAGAAATAAAATTATAATCTTACATGAACACTTCCAGAAAACAGAATGAGGAAATCCATCCCCCAACTCAGTATACAGGACTATAAAATTGTAGCCCTGGAGTTAAACAAAAAAACTATGAGTAAAAGAAATATCAAAGCCGCCTTCACCCATGAACACAAGATGCAATGATTTTAAGCAGCAGTTATGGATAATGATCTAGCAGCTTACAGAACATACACCATTACTAACTTGCATTTATCCCAGGAGGGCAAAGTTGATTTAACATTAGAAAAAGTAAATGGAAGGAAATGAGATGTGTTTGTGTTCTTAATAGATTCTGTTTCTTGCCTCAGATGTTGCTTACATAGGTTTGCCTGATTTTAAAAAACTGTATTAAGATATATGCTTATGATTGTTTTATTTCTCTGATTATAAGATATTTTTTAAATCTTTTAAATTTTTATTTATTCTCAAAATTTTTGTTCATTATCATAATTGATGATTATAAAAAGTTATAAACATAAGACATTATTATTGAAATATAATATATTGAATAAAATAATAATTCTGTAAATTCTCATCCAGATAACTTGAGATATTTCATCAATTTAAATTTAATTTTAAAAAAATTCACTATTTTCTAAGACTAAGTAAGCAAAAAGAATATAATGATGATAAAAAAGCAATTTGGCGTTTTAAATATGCGAACAAACTAGAACTTCTCTTCTTCTCAGTTAGAACACAAAATATTAACATAAGTGATTTGATTTTTTTTAATAAAAAAGTAATAGCAAATATAAAAGAATAAAATCAGTCTTTGATACCATAAAATATAATATATCTTTGGGCCCAAAGCCAAGAATGATACAAATTGTTAAGCAAAACTGATATTATTATTTTATTATGTAAACATTTAATCACATTATTGTTCTTAAATAAAAAATATCTTTTATATAATTCATATTTTAATTTGTATATTATTAATAATTTATTATATGATTAATACTACAATTTATTGAATAATGCAATTCAATCATATGAATAAATTATATGTGATTTAATAGTAGGCTAAAATAAAAAATTACTCAAATTAATATATTTATACATGTCTAAGAATAATTAATTTTTTTTAGTATTTTTAGAGGGTTGGTGGATTATATATTGCTGTGGATGATGTTGAAATTTAAAAAAATTGGAAAATTCTGATATTGTCTATAGAAACATATTAATGCCTCATAAATAAGAATCACTGATATTTTTATGAAATATAGAATCTTTGTAATTGCTCATATCATTCATAAACATCATTTTTGTTTAAACATATTCTGACCATTTCTTTGATTACACTCATTATCATCAGTATTTAAAAGGAGGGGAAATAAAAAAATCCAGAGAAATATTCAATTTATATATTTGACTTTTAGAATAATTTCATCATCATATACTTGATTCTAATGTTTGTGATAAAATAGTTTTAAGATGTAACAGTCAAATAAATTATTCTATTTATGACTAATAGTAACACACATTCCTTAGTAAGTTATTTTTCCTTAACTAAACAAAATGCCATTTTTAAAGGCTTTACACTTAACAATATGCATGCAGACTTCATGAGGAAAATAAATACATTATCTAAAACTCCTTAATTTCAACCTCTGACTTTTCCTGCAGGCACTAATTACCTGTCTGCTCTTCACATTTACATGTCCCATTATCTCAGCATTCACTGGGTGACCTCTGAACACTTACGACAATCCCACAGAACATAATAGTGGATGTTCATTAATTTGTCATCTAAAAATAACCATTTACTTAATTATAAAACTCAACTTGCATATATGTAAATATGTGTTTGTGTTGTCCCACTAAATTCTTATTTATGTTCCCACAAAAATGACACACAGGTATGTGTGCGTGTGCGTGTGCGTGTGTGTGTGTGTGTGTGTGTGTGTGTGTGTAATAAGTTTATAGCAATTGTCACTGGCAAAATTATCATTTTTTATTTGCTTGCCTCCGTGGCTTTCTCTAAAACATCTTTGAATGAGAGAAGTAATTTGCCTAAAAGTTGGATGATGCATATGTATTGGTGAATGCACTTACCAAAATGAAGAGAACTTTTACTATTTCTATTTTCTTATCGGCAGGAAATGAACTCTAAATATCCTTTATATACATATTAAATAAATGGACTACGTGGCACTATTTCAGAGCCCACTTTTTCTACACTCCTGAAACCTATACAATACCACAAAACGAGCATCCTTAAAAATGCTTACATCTCTGAAGGGATCAAAATAACTTGGTTGCCTTTTGGAATAGAGACCAGGGAACTAGGAAATTCCCCTTTTTATTCTTGATACTTTGTGACTGTTTTAAAATTAGAGAGATGATAAATAGATAATAGATAGATAATAGATCAGTGTCTGTATGTATATGTAGAGAGAGTTTTTTGAAAACGACATTTTTTTAAATGGGTTTTTTTCTTATCTTTCTTTGCAATCGAAAAAAATAGGTAATCTAAATTATAGAGCCAAAGGTATGACAACAAGTCCTCGAGTAACGTCATGTCCTTCAACACTGTTTCATCACTACTACAACGCTGATAAGAGAAAAACACAGACTCCTGGCCAGGGCCACTGTCTGTGTGTGGCGCGCACCTTGCCCTCAACATGCGTGCGTGTTCTCCAGGGACCCCTTCCTCCCATCTCCTAAAGATGTGCCCATGAGGTCAGCTGACCTCTTTTGAGTTTCAATTTAACATCACAGGCACTCAGCCAGTCATACTTTTATGAACTAGATGAAGTAATTAACATACAGAATGTTTACTAACACATGACATGGTGGTAGGATGTGTGTGCAGTAAGGTGCCTGCCTTGACTGCCACAAAGAACGTGTTTTTTTAAATAAATTTTGATGGCTATACTCATATTTAAGAAGAGTTTATATAAATAATGTTGATGGTAACACCAATTTTCTACCTTCTTATATGGATTCGAGAAAAGATCCTTTGGGATGGCACTTATCAGTCACCCCTGATCCTTCCATAAAATTATGTCATTATTTCAGAAATGGTTTTATGGCATGTCACCTAAAATGTGCATTATGTCAATATAAGTTCACTCTTGTTATTGGACAGTGTCACATAAATTAAGACTTTTTAAAACTTTATAGGTTGAACTTCCAGAAGAAATTCTTAGTGTTGCCATTATTTAAAACAATCTTTCTGATTAGCAGGCTGCCTTCTATTCTACCATTCTCTACTAGACATTATGTTAAATAGTAATTATTTTCAGAGCTTACTTTAAAATTCAAATGCATGAATTTTAATTAATAACAATTAAATCATTATAACCATTTTGATTGCTTACCAATATATGATATGTGTATGTGTATATATAAATAAAATACAATTGTATACTAAATTTAAACATATATATAATTCTCTTTTGTACCAACAACCGAGTAAATACATTAATAAAGAAAATGAAAGACTTCAAAATAAGAAATGGTTAGAAATCAATTTTTCTTCTCCTGACACACTGATTTAATATGAGGTCAAGGGCCAGTGATGATGCCAGTTTCTCATGTAGTTCCACATAATGAAAAATAAAATGTTGTTATCTAACACAGGATCTGTTCATGTGTTTACAAGGTGCTATTATCTTTAACTGTTGTCATTATTTAATATCAAAAGAAACATTCATAAAAATATACTTTTCATTCAGCCAAATAAAAGCGAATGCCGGCTTGAGGAACAACTTTAAAAATGCAACATTTCTCTATTGAACGGTAGCGCTATGCTACTGGTGTCCCCATCAATGATGTGCAAATAGGTCACTGACTTCAAAAATAAGAATGGCATCATTGTGGCTTGTCGTTTAGGTGTCGGTAATAGAACACTTGCCAAAATGTCAGATACCAGTTTAAATGCCAGTGTGAACCTGGCTAGCACAGGAAAAAATAAATTTCCACATGAGTTTCACACAAGTAAACTCATCTCGGCCCCATTTTTCCTGAGGCTCGTATTAATAAACGGCATCTTTGAGCACATAACAGAACTTAACGTGGACTTAGAGCGACCATAAATGACAAGAGGAAAGTGAGCAAGGTTTTCAAAATATTCATCCATCTATCCTGAAACAATCCTCAGGAAAAAAAAGTTATTAACTGAACTCACCTGAGAATGGATGGCAGTCACACACATTCATTATGGAACATCTGAGTGTTTCATCTCCAGACTAAAAAGTAAACAGCAACACAACAGCAATTAAGATATAGTTCCTGTGTTAATTACATTTACAAAGAATTGCTGTCAAACTGGCATGCTTTGTGTATAAATTAATCTTAAAGAAAGTATACAAACCTAGCAAGATTTATTGTATTTTATTTTTCTCAAAAAAGCATCAATCATAAATTGAGAGTATTAGCCTCAAGACTAACATTATTCTTGGGTTCTATTCAGGAGCCAGGGGACATGGATTCATTTTGATAAAATATTAATTGTCATATTTCATAAACTTTTAGACAAATCAGTTTTCTAGGCATAATTACATCAATAATATCGATATTTAAAAAAGTAAAATTTAGAGGTTACAAAAGGATATAAAATGTACTTGAATACAAATTTACTGTTAATTTTATAATTTTATCTCGTCTATTACAGTGCATTTCATTTTTATTATTGCCATTTGAGCATGCAGAAATTAATCTCTAAACAGGACAGGTTGTAGGGGAAGCATAACATTTTAGTTTTTAAAATTAATCACCAGTTACATTAGGGAAGGTCCTGTAACAAATAAACCCTGATTATAATACTGCCCACACACAATAGAACTATGCTTTTCCAGTCACGATATGAATGTTCCCAAGAAGTAGGTTTCTTTCCTCCAAATAATGTTTCGGGAATTTCAAATTTCCTTTGATCTCATCACTTGCTCATTTAAACACTGATTTTCATTTTGAAAGGGAGGAGCTTCTGAAGCCAGAAAATTTTAATTATTACATAATTGGAGGGCAGCTCTTTGGCTAGCTTACAAATAATGCCTTGGCTCTTCTAAGTAGAAAAATGAGTGATGAGTAAGTGAAATATTGATCTTGTTGACCAGGCGAAGGCACAGAATTGGAGTGTGCTAAGATATAAAGCTCTTCAAAGTTAACCTTTATGTAAGCCAGAGTCACAGAACATTCCATGAAGAAACGCATGTGGGACAGATGAGTAAACTATTACTCTGCCTCTCTCTTTGATCACTTTTTTCTAGCTCCCTTTTATTTCTGCCCTCTTTTTCAAATGCATGCATATTTAAAAGATAAGCTTGAAACTTCTTCGGGTGCATCAAACACTGTGCTAAGGGAGATAAAAGTGTAAAATTGGCACATTTCCTTCCCTCAGAAATACTATAATCCAGCAGAGGAAGCACACGTTAAAAAAATATATTGAAAGATCTAAGATGCAATAGCAGAAGAATGCCTGCAGTTTTATAGAAGCCGAAAGGGATAACAAAATCTGCCCTGGTGAAAGTTAAAGAGATCTCCACTGAGGACTGAATCTACATCAAAATATAAATAATTTTAATTCAGTAAACATTTATTAAATGTACGCCATAATGTATTTCATAAAAACATAAAGTGAAAAAGACTTGGCCCCTAGTCTCAAGAGGCCACTAATCTAGGATGGGAGAGTCACAATAAACAGACATGTCAAATGCATTAGGTGACTTGCATCTTAGGTTCTATGTGACAGGAGACAAGGGCAGCAGTGGAGCCGGGTTTGGTGGCTGGCACACAAACCCAGGGCCCCTACTCATCAATCGGGACCCCAGGTCATTTAATGGCAGATTAGAGTCATCCTCAATCTCCACTGAAATCCAATAAAAGAAACTTACTGTCCATTCCTGGCTCTGGGAGAGAAGAAAAGGAACATATGTGTCCTCTGAGTACTGCCTCCAACCAGCTTGCACTGGTTTTGAGTGGGAGCCAGAAATCACCCTGTGCCTGTATCCCATCGACACACAAAGAGAAAACTTACGAGTGGTCCCAAGCTACAGTTTCCCTCAGTCACCTGGCATAGTCGAAGGAAACCCTCAAAGACTTCCCACTGATGCTATTTCAAGGACCAACGGTTTACAATTAAAACTCACAATCATTAAAGAAACCACTAAACATGACGCAGAGTTGGGGGAAAAATTAAAGACATACCTAGAAACTCTGTTCTGAAAATAATGTGATCATCAGATACAACATATATGGAGGTGTGTTAGATATGTTTAAAAATAAAGTGTTATTAAAAGGATGGTGGAACAGGTTATTATCAAAACTGATCAGATAGTTTGAAAAAATAAAAATTGGAAATGAAAATATTATTATTTAATTAAAATATCGATGAAAGGGACATTAAACACAAGCAAGGAGAACTTATTAAACTAGAAAAGGATTTAAATATATATATATACACACAAGGCAGCATGCAGGAGTAGAAGAAAATAAAATGTTTAAATATTTCATATAGTTGAAGTCCAGACAATTTTTTAATACGATGCATCTCCAGAGGGGAAAAATTGACAGATAGGAGGAAAAATAGTCAAAGAAGCTGTGGCTGAAATTTTTCCAAAATGAATAAAAGGCATTAATCTGGACAGAATGAAAGGTGGAAATCCATTATGGCAAGAGCTCTAAGGCTGGGACGACCCTTGAGAGTTGTCCTGAGTGGAAGAAAAGGCACCTGGCCTTGGCCTTCAGCACTGACCATGCATCTCTCACAGCTGCCCTTGGGGAAGAAGTGTGATCTTGGGAGAGGCAGCTTCTTGTGGCCACAAGCAATGCCACAGAGAAATATGAGCCACCTAAAACCATAGCCCATCTACAACTGACACTGCTGTAGCTGCGGAAATGAGTGCTTTGGTTCTGAGGGGAACGTCGGGGACATGCAGCAGCATCCACTAAAGTTTCGTTACTCCCTAACGCGAATACTCACGGAACACAGCTGCAAGTCCTGACGTAACTGCTCCATGGCTGGAATCCCTCTGCCCAACGTGGGCTCAGACGGAGGTACTGCGTACCACCCAGATTTTTTACAATGCTCAAGGACAAAACATCTGTTTCGATTCTCAGACTTAAAAACTGCTAGCTGGTAACATCTGTGAAAGTTACTTTTCAGCCTCAGTGTTTTCAGCTGTCAAGCTTTGATAAGTATATGTGAAAACATAACCAATGTCAGCCCCCTCCAGTGGGCCTGATTTCTGGTGCCACGGAGCGTTGGTTGACGTGGGGCCTGAAGGGCTTACTTACACTGTGAGGCTCAGTGCTGTCAGTCTCCAGCCAAAGAAGATCTATCTCCGTATTTCTAGAGACAGAATGAAGAAAGCAGAGAGAAATGAGGTGATGGGAAATGGTGTGGAGCTTATAACAATTTGGCCATCAGGTCTCGGATTTCTAAGATCAAAGTGTTTTGAGTTAAGACGAAGAGGAAAGTGAGCTGAGAAGTCCGTGCTTGGGCAAGCACGGTCCTGTTCTAGGGCCGGGTCATCGGGCTCAGGGAGCCACGTCATCCCCTCCCCTCCCTCCACAGCACTGCCGAAGATACTTCTCATCCCATGGGTAGCAAATATCTGTGTACTGAAAAGTAAAATAGTTTTTCATGCTCTAACAATCAAAAACAGAGAGAAAGTGCTTGGTTGTCTCAAGGCAGAGCGGGGAAGCAAGGAGAGAAAACAATGTTTTAAAAATTATCAAGACAATACTTCTCATAATCTCCCATTGATCTGTTATGTGTAGAATCATTGATTCATGTTGCACTGAAGGGGAACTAACTGTCCCGGCTATTGTTTGCTGAGTAATAAGTGATCCAAACTCTGCAGCTTAAAATGTCAGTTTGTTGTTTATCATGATTTCCTACTTGGCTGGGATTCTTGTTTGTTTGCTTCACCCGGGCTCTCTCTGTGAGACATCCAGCTGACAGTCACGCTGGGCTAGAAGTTCCCGATAACCTGGACACGTGTCTAGCAGTTGGTAGCGGCCTTTGGGGTCCCTGACTCTCTGCCACATGGCCTCCCTCCTCCAGCCGACTGGATCACCTTCCTTATGTGGTTGACCCAACCTGGACACCACATGACCACTTAAGACTTAGCCCTCAACACACTGCCACTTCTTCACTGCGTCAACCAAACACAGTCGCAGGCCAGTCTAGATTCAAGGGGAGAGGAACAGAATGCAGCTCTTGTCAAGAGGAGGAAAGAAGTCACACAGCAAAAGAACACTGGAGTACCTGGTGAGGCTCTGTTGGCAACAATGGACCAAAGGGATAAAGCTTTAAGAGGAGATAAGACATAGGAGGGGCTTCCCACGAGTCCCCCACCACGAGTCCTGCACTGCCAGGAGGCAGATGAACATGGCTTTACACTCTGACTCTTGCAACTTGGACAGCAAAAGAAGAGATAAAAGTCATTCTGTAGAGTATGTATATTATCTCCAGCTATTGTCCTCTTTGAAATCTTGCAGTTTCTCAGATGTGGACAGACTGTGGAACCCCATCTCCTCTGGCATTTCGCAGAGTCCTAGGAGCCAGTTTTGTGTGACTGGGACACTGTAAAGGGATATGCTTACTAAGCCCTAGAATAATGAGGGAGGAAAACGGAGATGGAAAAATAAAAATCCCTACTACTTTACTTTCTCAGCGCACATTTCTTTTTTTCTCTGTCAAAACTGTTAGTACGTTGAGGTTCTAAACTTTTTAAATGTCAGCATTTCTAAGACTCTCAGTTTTGGATCAAAGTATATCTAGATCTGAATTTCATTCCTGCCACTGAGAGCCTCAGTTCTGTTATTTATTTTTTCAAGTTATTTTATGCTGTTTTCTTTTTCCTTTGTAGTTTATGACATCAATTGAGCAACGCATGTTATAAGTTTTCGATATAGACAGTATATATTTCCTGTTCTGAAAGGGTCCCTCATTCAGAGCAGGTAAACAGACAAGTTCGTAGACAAATACAGTGTATTCCACTGTTATGTGAATTAAAATATGTACCCAGAACAGTGAGGCCACAATGTGGTAATAAGCAGTCATTTCCACGTGGAAACACTGATGGGTTAAAAAAAAGACGATATGGTCATTGAACTAAGTATTGAACGATAAGTATGTACTCACTTAGCCGTGGGGCAGAGAGAGGATCGGCAGGCTGAAAAAGAGGCTTCACAAAGGCGCAGAGATGCTCAGGAGATGGCTGGGGTTTATCATGGGCTGAGCTTATGGTGGAGGGAAACCCAGGAGGAGGGAGGGCTTATGTTGTAAAGAATATTCTGAGGGTCACTGAAATGAGTTCCAAATTCATTCTCTAGGTTAAGAACACTATTAAAAGTACTTATCGAGGGAATAAAAGGATCAGATTTCAGTTTTTAGATGATCATTCTGGAGCAACGTGGGGAGTAGATCGTAGGAGTGATTGACGAGAAGTGGCAGGTGACGCTAGTTATCAGGCAATGACAGGGGAGCATGTGAAAGATGCTTAGATCCTGAACTATGACAGTAGTATAGGAAACAAAGATGCAGATGGAAAAGCACTAAAATATTATCCAATTGTCACATCAATTAATGAATAACTTCTCATATCCATGCCATATATGCCATATAGCTAATAATTAAATCACTGTTCCAAATAAATTAGTAAATTACTATTTCAAAACAAATAGTTCCTCTTAGTCAATTATTGATCCTGAAATGCCCAGAGCTTATTTTATATTCCGCCCCCAGCAAACAACAAATCATCCAGTATTTTGTCACGAAAAATGCGTTCCAAGACTGGTCTCTTTTACACATTTTTTTTTAAGGCTTCATAGAACTAAAGCATTTAGTGACAGTGTGAGAAATTACTCTACGAAATTCAAAAGCTACAGTGCTACTTGCTGACAAATTTTCACAACTTTCTCACCCGTCTGGAGACATATGTAAATCCAAGCAGTGTGCATCACTGGCAAATGATGGCATTCCCTGCTTACTTTTACAGCCTGAATATAAACGAATGCTCTCGGCTGAAAGGCCAACATATGACTAACTAAGGCACATCTTTTCCACTTTTTTTTGTCTGAGGCTTTTTTTTCCACATAAGGAAATAAAAACTTGATATGGCTAAAGCTTCAGATTGTGTCTTAATGACTCAAGAGAAGAAAAATCCTTAGTCTTCTATCTTTTGACAAATTCTAATCATTAAGTACAGCTACTACATACTCACATAGTCAGTCTCTCTCGCTTGCTCTCTCTCTCTCTCTCTCTCTCTCTCTCTCTCGCTCTTTTACACACACACACACACACACACACACACACACACACACCTGCAAACACTTCAGTATTTTAGTTTACTTAGAGATAAGAGATACGAAAAACCAATTCAAGACTTACGTAGCAATATAGCAGCAGTACGAGAAATATCACAGAAAAGTACCCTCCAAAAAGCCACAGATCTCAAAAGACAGAGACATCATGGTAATTTAGAATTATTAAAGAAACTCTGAAGAGAAGGTAAAATACAAATTAATTTGTAAAAGCTACACAGGAATTAATTAGGGGAGAAAAGAGAAAGAAATTTGTAGCAGAAGAAATAGTCTCAGAAAATGAGCTCAACTCTGAGAAGCTGAGGAATGTTCTGGAAAGAATTATATGTGTCGCTTCACTTATTTTCAGTTATATCAAAGCTGAAGTCATTTTAATAAACAGTAGTCAAAATAACAAAACATGACCATTAATTTTAACAAGTCGACAGGTAACTGATAACAACACAAAGAGTTAATGAGTAAGAGATGAAGTACAGGTGTCTTGGCCTAAATATGAGGTTACCTTGGCTGCTTCAGTAAGTTTGGTGACCTCCAGAACCTACAGTTGGCTTTTGAACAACATGGGGTTGAACTGCGTGGACCCACTTAAAGGCAGTTTAAGCGCCCAAATGCTGTGGATGCTTCCTATCCAAGGATTTCGCATCCGCAGATTCGACCAACTTCATATCAAAAATAATATTTTCACATTCACAACTGCAGATTTCCAGCCGCAGATGGAAAATACCGCTGCTGATGCACAGCTGATTGAATCAGCAGATGCGAAAGGCCAGCTATAGGGTTATGCCACCTGCAGAATTTTGAGTGTGCAGGGTCAGCTATATTTCTATACAAAAATGCTTCAGAATTTCATGAATCTCTTATAACAGAAGAACTGAACAAAATGTAAGTACCATCTAAATTATGGCATTTTTCTTTACATAAGTATGTCTAAAATATCATAACGCTATAGATATACTAGTGCCACAAATTCCCCTTTGTTCACTAATAATAATATATGTATTCCTCTCATCAGATTGCAGAGCACTTTTCAAGTATATTAATTCAAGTAATTCCCACAGGACCCCTCTGAAACAAGTCTGGTTATTTTTCACTCTCGTCATCATCATCACCATCACTATTTTAACACTGAATAAATAGTTACTCAGAAAAGTAAACAGATTTTTCAAGTTAATATATTTAATAAATGATGAAGGCAAAAATCTGCCCTAAGCTTTCATAGAACAAATTTTATACATCTAAACAATTTACTAAAATTTAGTATAAAATTTTGATATAATATTGGTAAAATATAAATGAACATACTGGCTACTAGGGAGTAATTGTTTTTCCTACTATAATCAAGTTTTATGGATAACTGCAGATGGCAGAAAGGGTGTAAATTCAGAAGACAGAAAGCTAAGGCAATGTTAAAATGAAAGCATTCAGATTTTCTGAATGAAGGGAACTCTAAAAGTTCCTCAGCATTATAGATAAATCTATAAATAAGTCAGAAAATGAATCTAACATTTATTAATGTCTAGTATGTCACTCACGTTCATTTCATAGTAAGTTTATGTTTTTAGCCATGTTGTAATTTCTACTTGTGAGGAGTAACTTTGGTATTTTATTTAATTGCAATGTCCCAAGGTTAACATAGGCATAATCACGTAGAAAGTGTCAAGTTGGATTAAGAAAATGTATATTTTGATAATACTTGATTGATAATATTAAAGATGATCCAAGTCAGAGTCAGAAATTTTAGAAGTTTTGCACAAGATCTCACAGTTTGGCTTTAAAATAACTACAAACTTGGAAGAGACCCAAAGCCAGAGGACTCGGTTAAACCACGCCCAGATTCCTGACCCACAGAAACTATGAGATAATAAATGTTATTTTAGCTACTAAATTTTAGGGTAATTTGTTACAAAGCAACATATGACTGATACTTGTGACATAATACAAGATTCAAAAATTTTCAAATAATTGAAATTATAAAATCAAAGTAGTAAGAGAGTAGAAATCAATAATAAAAAGACGGCTAGAAGTCACCAAAAGTTTGGGAAAGAGACCACACATCTCTAAGTAATCCTTGGGTCAGAGTACAAAATAAAAATGAAAATTTAGAAGCACATTAAAATCATTAATGTGTTTAATGGTATCAAGACATCAGACTTGATACTAAGCTTTAAGTGTAAATGACAGAACTGTGCTGGAATGTGCCTGGAAACACAGGCTATTAACACCAGGCAATTTTGTGAAAAGTTATATTTAAATTACTAGAAGAGGGAACTTGTCCCAAAGGAAATGATAGAGCACACACCCAGGCTGATTCTATTTGTCCCCGCTTCTGCTGCAACCTGAATTTCATTGTAATATACTGAATAATATCTCTTCTCTGTTGCCTTTTAAAAGAGAAAGGAAAGAAGGTGCATGTAACCTTGATCAAGATTTAGACAGGTCATAACTACAGATACACAAAGGCATAAAAACTATTATTAGGATCCTATGCAAATATAGCACTGATTAAAGGTGTCCCCACAAAGAAGACACCAAGTGCAGACGGCTTTTAGTTGACATCTATAAAACTCTCACAAAACAGATTGTTCCTATAGTATGTAAACACTTCCAAAAATAAAATATTACCTAACTCACTGTGTTTTACTCAAGATCAAAACTAGTAAAAGATACAAGAATCAAAATTAAAGGCCATTTCCTTTATCAAACTTCTTTTAATAATTTACAAGCTAGTAAACTAAAGTATGTAGACATGCATGCGTCTATCTAACCCGAACCATTATAAAACACATGTGCGTGTATATTATGACATAACCCCATGTCAAAGATGAATAAAAAATAGCAGAATAAATAAACAATTCACAATATTTCTCCTGACTTTCTGCTCTTCATTTTACACATTTATTTATTCTATTTCCTTCAGGGAAGTGATTTTATCTTCATCCTTTTCAATTTTCATCTCTGTGGCATCCCGTTCAAAGACCTCTTGGAACCTGCATCTTTGGGACAATTTCTGCCTAAACAGTTTAATCTTTTGTACCCACCTTTCTTAGTTTATCTTATCAACTAAGCTTGTGCCTCACTGAAACCCTTTTGTAATTGGTCTGCAGACTCTATCATTTTTCTAAACTCACGCCATCTCAACTTTTAAAGAATTCTCTCAGCTTTAATTGTAATGCACAGAATAAACTCTATTCTCTTTCCACCCGTGTGGTAAAAAATTAGCTTGCCTGCTAGATTGCCTCATTATGTTTATATAATAACTATATTTTAGTCAGACAGACCTTCCCATTTTTCTGAGTGATATTAGACTCAGAGGTAACCCTCATAATGATTTCCTTCAGTCACCGAATATTTACTGAATTTTCATGTGTGTCAAGCATTACTTTAAGCAAGAGATACAGCAGTGGGCAGGGAAAATGAGGTTCCTCCGTTATGTCCAGCAGGGGCCGGGAAGAAGTGGTAGGGGGAAATCTCTGTAAGTGTCTGGCCCTTCGGGAAGCATATACCTTCCAACTCAAGCCACTTTCCTTAGAGACTGGGGGAGGGCGAATCCCTTTCAAATTTAACATATATATCAAATATAATCCTGTAAATTCAATTTTAAGTAATTGTAGGGTACTGGTGATATCAGTATGATTCTATAAATTGATTTACCTGATATCACAATTATGTAATCTTATGAGCACTGAGTCCTAAGTATTCATAATTGTATGATCATGGAGTCCTGAGAAATAATTTTGCTAAGATGAAATTAAGTGTTACTTTACTTATAGAAAATATTTTGATTGTTTCATTATTTTCATAAAAATTTTATTGTTCATCAATAAATCTGCCTTACTAGTTTTTTTAAATATCACTGGTCGAGTGTTGATTTTAATTGAATTCAAAATCTATATACAATTGTCCTATATCTCTTTTCTATAACTCCTATTTTTCTGTTTTGTTTGTTTGTAAGAAATCACAGTAGGATCAGTGAAAGTAGACTGTTAAATACCATCACTGTTTATTATTGCATATCACAAATACCATTACATAGATGATACCACTCCCACAAGAAACTATTCAGTCTTTTCTGAACAAAACTACTTGAGGCTATAAAATCAAGCCATATATTTTATAACGCATAGCATTATATAGAGAGACTTGTCCATTATGTATAGCAAGTCATTTAAAAATTGCCTTACCTATAACCAATATAGACTTTACTTAACATGACTTCCAGTCTTAATCACTTTGCAAAAAAAAAAGAGGAAAAAATATTAGACAATAAAACTTCTAAAAATAAAACAGCATTTTTCTAGACTTGAATGCAAGTAGTATTTTAGACATAATTTAAGTGCATATTAAGTGATTTAGTTAAGAGATACAGCTATATTCTCTGATTTTTAACCCCTAGGCTATTATTTCTGTTAAATATTGTCATAGCATTTGTTGATGCATTCACTGACTCATTTATTTTTAATCAGTCGTTTTCTCAAGTAATATTTATTGAGTGCCTTCAATTTTTTCCAGAAACTGTGTTGGAAGCTTAATGGATGACCTCTCGGTACTGTCAAGTAAGTGGGCAAGCACAGTGGCTACAACAAGCATAGGCTTTGGGGGAGCCGTTAGGAGAGACACCCGATCTATCATGGATACTGCCCAGGATGATATTTTTACTCTAAAATGAAAAATGAAAACTGCATTTGAGAGGTAAGGCACATCTTTGTATTTGGGAATGGGGAGTAGACAGGGAGAAATTGGGAAGCTTAGGGCATTGTAGAAAAAAATACACAGCAATTTTGGAACATGAGCAGTTTAGTATGGCTGGAATAGAGATGGAATTAGGAATGGATAACAAAAGATCTGTCTGACAAAAATAAAGAGTATATCAGTTGTTTTCAAACCTCTACGTTCAAGGTACATCCTAAAATAATTTAGAAATCTATGCACATCTTACACATTTTGAGATGGACTTGAACGGAAAATCCAAGAACCTGAGATGTCTGACCACCCAAACGAGACTGTGAGAGGACAAGCCATTGAGAGGTCCATGGAAATGGCCAGCTCAGGCAGCGGCTGCCTGGATGCAGGAGCCACCTGCGGGCTGCCGGGCCTGGGCACCTGATGGTGGGCTGGGCCACCGGCAGCCAGCAGAGCCTGCAGAGCCAGCAGTGGAGATGCAGAGCAGATGGAAGAGAAGACAATCTGGGGTTCCAGGGGTCTTTATGTCACCTTATCTGACTGACAACCTTTCGATAGTGTTTGCTTTGTTTCAGCTTTCAGAATCGTGCACAGGTCCCTCTTTTGGCCTCTCTCACCTTAAAACATTCTGGGAAGGGATTTCTTGAAAACCTAGTTCCTGACCTTACCCAAGTTGGATCACACAATGAAGCGTATTAATCAATTGTAAGATGCACACTGAGTTGTGAAAGAGCCACATAACTTTTCTATTTGTCTATCTTCCTCACTGTAACTTGAAAATTCTGGTAGTCCCTGAAAACAGCCCAATTATTTAAAAAATGTATCAGTGACAGCAGCACGTACTTCTTGTGATCTATGTAATGGTGTTTTCCTTTCCAAATAATGCACATCTTAGGGGCATGAAAATATCCAAAATAACTTGTATATACATGACAGATGGGAGAAAAAGGTTTGTTTTGTTTTTTTAATTTAAATTTTTGAAGCAAATCCTTCTTTTGATTTGCCTCATCAAACTCTCCCATAAGATCTCTGCCTTGTTTGAAAGGCAATGGATGAAAGATATGGGATCCTTAAAAGAAAATGACTGTCACTCTCCCTGCCCACACACTCTACAAGCATGTACAGATTCGCAGCATCCAAACAATTGCCCAAACAACTCATTTCTAAAGTCATGCTTCATGTATAATGGCAATATGGTTAGGATAAGGCGAGGTAGTGAGACCGCTGGTAAAATGAATCTTCCGTTTGTAGCTGCCCTAAAGCATTTTGCTCAACTAAAGAAAGTGCCATAATAAGATTCAGCAGGAGTGAATTATATGCAGTTTTTTTTTCCCCATAAAGTAAGGAAAGAGAAACTATAATGTGGAAGGTGACAAAGGGAAATTTACATGAAGTTAAGAAAGAACACATGCGGAATCTGAGGGTCAGGAAATGAATTCCTTTAAAACCATTAGTGCCCATATACCACTTCGAAATCTCTTAAGTTCTCACAAAGGAGCTTCATTCTACTAGTGAAGTCATTATATCATTTAAAGGTCTTTTTTGAAAGATGATTTAAAAATCTCCGGGTTGTATCTTGAGATAATGGGGGTGGGTGGACCTATTAATCAAAAGAGCGACAGTCTCACACCACTATGTGTGTGGAGAGTGGAGTGTGCAAATGCACAAGAATGGGGGTGGCTTGATAAAACCCATGTGATCCAAAATGAGAGATACTGGTGAAGGGAATTTGAGAAGTGGCAGAGGAGTAACAGTGCATTAAAAACATAGTAGTGACACAAAAGTTAAGATTGGTAGCTGATTTGATGAGGAAGGTATGTGATGTGTCATAGACAATTCTGTCTGTCTTAGTCAACTGAATAAATAATGCCAACTACTCCTAACTCATATAGAAAACACAGAAAAATGGGTGGGACAGAGCTAAGAGAGATCACCAGTCTATGTGAAGCGACATATATTGGTCCCTGTCATCCGGCCACATGATGTTTGCAAGATTTCAAGAGAAAACATATGTCCCAGGCATAGCACTATAAAAATATGTTGAATAAAATACTTGCCAAGGAAATGTTGAAGGACAAGCATTGTCAAAAATCCTAAAGGGCTCTTTTTTTAAAAGCACAGATTTTTTGAGTGCCATTCTATATATTTTTGTTTTCAGTACAACTGTCATGGAAACCAGGAAGTTGACCAGGGATTTTCTGAGCACGCCTTGGTTTAAAAACTATGACATCAAGAAACACATGCAAACCAACTGAAGAGTTTCCTGTGGAGCTAATGCTTTTTGTTGTGGTGGTGGTTTTTTCCACCCCCTCAGCCTCTGCTTCTTAAGTGGGAATTCAGGGTGATCGACACCTTAGAAAGCCTCCTAATGAAAGTTGAGTTGCCTGGGCACAGAAGTTACCCGAGAGACACCAGATTGCTCCTGCCATCCACAGCCACTCAGGGATCACACTATGACTCCAGTGTCAATTGTATCACTGGATGGTCCTTTCCTGGACAGTGTGAAAAGCAATCAACTCAGTCATTTTTTTTTTCATTAGATAAGAGTAGATTAATGAAAACCAAGAAAATTATAAATAGCATTTTCAGTATACCTGGTAGAAATCAAGGCAGGGTTTTTTGTTTTTTTGTTTTCCAGTTCTGTCTCTCTTCAGATGGTCCATATTGGAATTCAGGTCAAGTTCTATGTCTTTTTTTGGAAAATATTTCATTAAAAAGTTTTCAAGGCTCTATTAGGTCATCTCCACACCAGGACTTTAAATTTGATGACTCAATACAAGTGTCATTATAAATTGCATGTACATACTTCATGGGACACGTTCGGATGGCTGCTGCTAATGATTCCTGTGAGTGGTTGCATCTATTCTCCTACTGGTGAGTGGAGACAACAGTGAATTTTATTTTTGGTAGGACTTCAGATAATTTAAAAACTAGAGTGAGAATAAGTGGATATCAAAAGTTAACATATAAAGCCTGCTTGTGCTTAAACGAAGCTATATCCTCATTATTTCTAGGCCTTCCACGAAAAAAACTCTATAGAAAAGTGGTTATATGGATCATTGCTCAAAGAAAAAAAAAAGTTAGTATTTAGCTATGATTTCATGAAATATGAAATCCTGGAATTGCAAGAGGGCGCTGTTACAGACTAAATGTTTGTGTTCCCCCAAAATTCATATGTTGAAATCCTCATCCCCAAGGTGATGACATGACAGGTGGAGTTTTGGGGAGCTGATTAAGGCCTGAGGGTGGGGCTTTCATGAAAGGAAGGAGGGCCCTTATCAAAGAGGCCCCAGGGGAAAAGATGGCCATCTAGGAAGCAGAGCTGCTGCCACCACATGATCTCAGGCTTCCCAGTCTCCAGAATTATGAGAAATAGATGTTTGCTGTTTGTAAACCATGCAGCTTATGATACTTTTCTTATAGCAGCTCAGATAAACTGAGACAAGCACCAAAGGGAGTGAAGTGGAAGAGAAAGAGAGTTGGGAAGAAATTCCAAAGAAGGTAGATTCTGAAGGAATGGGCAAGAGGAGATGAACCCCTGATATTCAGATGAGTTGGAGGAACAAGAACGTGAGATGAGAGGCAAAGAAGGGAGAGTTTAAATAAGATTGCCTGATTTCAAAAAAAATGAAAAAACAGATCATCAATATATGATTAGATGTAGCAACTGAATGTGATCAATTATCTTGATTGGAACATGCTCAGTGAAATAAAGAGGACATATGCCAAAATTCAGGAGTTTTTTAAGAAGTAAAAACAGAAGCAGTTAGTGTGGAAAGCTCTGACAAAATATTTGGGTATTTAAATTGAAAAAAAATATGATAGCTAAACATATGAGCCATGGACAATTTGTCACTGTTGCTCTGTTATTGTTGTTTTCTGATATAATAAGTAAACCTTGAGTTCCTTCAATGTGCTCTGATGCAGAAGAGCCAGTGATGATCAAAATATTGCATGTTCAGAAGAGGAAGTCTAATTAATGGGGGAGATTCCTGAGAAGGCAGAGCAGGCGTTGGGAGCCTGTGTTTAGAGCACCAGCAAAACATATATTAAAGCCATTCTGAGAGATTTTGATAGTTTATATTTTGCCTGTGGCAGAACTACGAGATGAGTTAAAAATCTCTTATTCGCTCTTCTCTTCTCTCACGGGTATTTCATTGGCTACTTTCCCCTTCTCTGGCCTAAAGCAGATTTAAACACTCAAAAGCCACAGGCCAGAAAGCTTTGAGTGCATGCTTACAATGCTAGTTTTTTTGCACATTTTGTTTTGTTTTGTTGTTTGATTTTGTTTTTTGTGGGTTTCTTTCGCTCACAGACAATAGATAAAGTTGAGGCTGGAGGAAAGGAAAAGAAATCTGGGCTTCAGAGGATTGTATACGAAGACCGGGAGCTACTGAAATGACATGTCCTGGCACAGGAAGGTGAGGGACTCAGTGACTTGCAAGCGGAACCCACACGGAAGGTGCCGGTTCACTGCCTGCGGACCGCCCTCCGCCCGGCATTCTGAAAGGGGCCATTTTCTGTGGGGATGCACAGTCAAGGCACAAGTTTACCCTTGACCAAGGAGAAACTATTCACAATCGGTTGGGAATTTTTTCTATGAGTTGTGGCAAGGGTGAGCACCCCCATTCTCACGCCCAAGGAGAATGAGGTCTGTGGGGACTGCACCTGGACACAGAAAAGGCAGACTCAGAAAGCCCTAGGGCCCGGGTAGAGTAGGGACAGCAATGTTTCTGCAAGAGTCTGATATTTCAAATAAGGAAATGAGAGTCCAGAACAGCATCGAAGGCCTAGTTGGGATTCAAGACCATGAACTTGCGGGACACCAACAACGCACATGGTTATATCACAGCTGGTCCCAAACAATCGAGAGTAAAAACGCTATTGTGCAAACAAAGTGAAAAATCAACTCTGTGTATGGTGTAGGCGCTCAGTGTTTTTAGAGAACACTGTCGTAAATTGATTAGCGATTCCTCCCAACTGCCATAGATGACACAGTCAGTGGTTTATCGAAAGTGGCCCAGCAAATCTGTGGGGTAATTTCCCGCTCCAGACAAGAACTGAGAACAGAACTGCTCTGCCTCTCTCGCCGGCTCTGGTTCACCTCAGTGTTAATGGTGTCTGGCAGTCAGCTTACATCTCCTCCTGCAACTAGCTCGGGTCGAAAGCAAAGACATGCTGAAGTAACTTTTATAATTTACTGTTTTTCTCGAAGCTGAACACTCCCAGGAATCAGCCCTGAGCATAGTCATTGGGAGCCTAATACCCCTGTTGAATATTTCCATGGGATTCTGATTATTGGAAAAACATTTCACTCTGCTGACATCTTGACATGGGTTTAAGCAGGTCTGTAAGGGATTATTTCAACTCTGAAGAAATGACAAAGAATTCTGCTAATTGCAGAAGAAACTTAACATATTTTCAGCATTCAGCTTTCCTAATATTTTCAGTGTTTTCAGTTTTAAACAATCCAAAAGATTTGATAATATTGAATCAAAGTAGGTTAAACAATTCTATCCTTAAATTATGCCCTCAACAGCTTAAGTTATTTCTCTTTTTTAGTTCTTCTCTAATATTTTTATATTTCTTTTATGACATCTTTAATCCTTAACTACTTTAAATGGATTCAACTAATATAAATAAATCTAAATTATAAAACTATTATAAAGTATTTCTAGTTAATATTTATTTTCACCAATAAGCAATTAGAAAAATACAAATTGTAAACATTTAACAAAATAAATCCAGCAAAAAATTAAACAAATTATTTACTTTTGACTAAGAAAATGAGATAGACATGATTAATTCTGAGAGGAATTGAGTTAAACATGTCAATTCAGTGCTTCAGAAATATAATTGCATGGAAATATCTAAAAAAATAAGTGTACGAGTTGACCTCTAGAGTCTAGATTTATTAGAAAAAACAATGGCAGAATTTATTATTAAATGAGCCCACATTTTATATTTTAAAGCAAATTGGACCCAAATTACCCATTAGAAATTTATTTCCGACTTTTTCTAGAGAACATTGGGTTATGGTAAGAAGATTTTTCAGTAAATAAATAGTGTGATAGTTTGATTATTTTTCTGTATCTACTGATTGTTAAAATATCTAGAGCCAGCTTAGTTACCTGCATAAAGTATTGTGATCGGTCCTGTGCCTAAATCTCAGATACCTTTTGTGATTTTTCATGGGTTTTTATATGCCAGGTAGGATGTTATTATATACAGTATACTTGTTACTATGTATTTTTCTGTAAACAATTTAATTTCTCCTTGAGAACAGGAGACTATAGGCCATAAAGTATAGCTCTAATTGAATTGTTAGATTATATTCTTAATAAGAAGCATCATGACTTTCTGAAAATTGTAATTTTAGGACAATTATTACATCCATTTTACTATTTTAGAAGCACAGATTATGGCCCAATGTCTAAGATGAAGATGGTGCTCAACAAATGCTTATTGAACAAATCCAAGAAAAATGATCTTGTCATTAAACGATAGCAATTATATGTATCGCATATTCCTTTTACTTTCTAATTTTCTACAAGTATAGGTTTCTATACTGTTCGAGCTTGATAAATGACAGGTACATTTTCATAACAAGTAGAGTTAATCTTTTAGTTCCATGTACTTTTCCTTTGGACATTTCGCTCTGCCTACTTTTCCCTGCCAGTCATCAGTTCCCTGCTGATGGCTACTGGCCGGCATTGGGCTCCTCTAACATGCGTGGGGCTTCTAGCCGCCCTGCCAGAAATTGTTTAGTGTAGTCCATATTGACTTTTTTGCTCCTCTCTCCTTTGAGTCCAAATTCAAGAGACATATGCATTTACAAGACATCATGGGGGATTAAAACATCTCATTTTTTGTTTCATTTTTCCTTGCTAGCATCCATTGACACATTTAGTTTCTTGAGACGCAAAGCTAATAGAAGCATTCCCTTTTTGTGGCTCTCTGAGAAATGGCCACCCAAGAGCTCAGCTGAGCTGGACATATGTGAAGTATGTATGTGGGGGAAAATTTTTGAAAAAAAAGTAAATGGTTCCAATATATTAAACTTTCTTCTATAAAAGGACAAGGATTGTTTCAACAGTAACGAAGAATCTTTAGCAGAATTTTAGAGGAAGAAGAATCTCCTGCTAGTTGAGGAAATAAAATCATATTTAGATGTGTGAAAGTCACCTCAGTAAGGAAGTCGGCAGTTTGTAGGGTTCTGCTGTGTCACTGCTGCCTGCTAGACTAGGGCAAGAATCAGGTCGTAAATAATACTGCGACCCGGCAGCATCTGTTACAAGGTGAAGGACAGGCTTTCTCTTTATTTCTATAGCCAGAATGACTAAGGGGGGAAAGAATGAAAGAAGAAAATTTCCTCCTGGTGTCTTTCTGGAAAAAAAAAAAAAAAACATTACCTGCAAGATGAATAATTTGTACTTCCTGGATTGTCTCCCTATTATTTGTAGCTTGGTGAAGATACACTGGCTGATGAGTGAAAATGAGAATTATTCTCTCTGGAGCTTATATTATTCTTCAAATTATACTTTCATTTTCTTTATAAAACTTCAAGATAAATTAAATCTAGGATCTCAGAAGACACTCAGAGGCAGAAAATAAGAGCAGAGTTGAAATAAACCCTTTTGCAAACCAACTATAAACAGTAAAATTAGAGTAGAATACTGATTATTAATCTAGTTCTAAACAAAAATAAGTGACAATTTGTTACTGATTGTCCTGCTGTAATATCGAATATGGATCACCAGAAAGTTTAGGAATCTAAGGGAAAAAATGCAAAACAAAGAAGGGTTATGGAGAAGAAGGTTTAAGATGGAAATTGTCACAGCAAAGCTTGTCTGAATTTTCTCTAATAATCTAATAAGTACTATTATCAGTCAGAGTTCTATCAGAGAAGCAGACTTAGTGTGAGCGATCCAGAAAGCTGATGTTAATACTGATATTATTGGGTTAGACCAGACACCATGAGGAACACAGAGATCTATCTATGCTTATTTTCCAGCAGCCAGATCAGCAGCTGGGAAAAAAGTAGAAAAGCTAAGACCTACAGGCACAAATTGGAACCATGAAGGGTGGCTACTGGGACTCACAGGAACAAAGTGGACCCCGTGTCCCCCTGTCACCACCTACAACGGTGAGGCCATAATGGCTGCAGGAGAAGGAAACACCCTTTGCCATATTGTTGCACTGCATTTAGTCCAAAACTTGAAGAAGCTATAAGAGCTGTGATGAGAGATGAAGAAACAGAGGGTCCTGTGCCGCCCCCTCTTATCAACATGAGTAGATCAGCAACAAGGTAAACAAATTCTGCAGTGTCTGGTGACCTATTACCAATCTTCAGAGCTTAAGATCCACCTTCCAGATCTTGTGCAAAATAGTCTGTGCCCAATGTCTACAGGGAAGGGAATTCTGGGAAATGTAGTTTCAGTTCAGGTAAGCAGACACAGTACAAGGAGACCACAGCTAGTTAATACTAAACACTTACTTTAATTATGAACGAGTATGACTTACAATCTGTCCTCATTGATTTCAACTTACATGTGTGGACTATTTAATAAGTAGTTGGTTGGTTATTTCACAGTGTATGATCACAAAGCATATATCTAGGACATGAGCAAAGTGGAGAGACCAAAATGCATTACTTTGAACAAATTTTAAATAATTTGATATTTCCAAATGTGACAAAATAAACCTTTTGAGCATCTTTATTATTATTTTGCAGTTTAGTGTTTTATGTTGAATTTCATATTATTGGCTAGACAGTAGGTAAAGCTTACAAGTCACTTTTTGAGTAGCTAGTCTGGGATACCTGGTTAGCAGGACTCTTTATAAAGTGGAGTCTCAGTAAGGCCCGTTCTCTAAGTGTGTTAAATTTTGTATATCTAATAGAACTAGGGATTTGCTTTGTACTATCTGTCAAGACCTTATACATTTCAGGACTAACCTTCATAGGGAACTATGAAAAATGTAAGCTCTATTGATAACTTTCAATTTGTGAATAAATAAAACCTAGTGGTAAAATGTTCTCTCTCACAACTTCATTCAGGCTTCAAAATCGATGTGTGAGAATCTACACAAATTTCAAATTCCTTCTATATTCACCCCCTCTCCTTACATACTGTGTATCCTCACAGAAACAGATGGTAATTCTGCATAAATAAACTGAACAAGCTCTTGGACTAAGGTTGCTAGATAAAAAATAGGACATCCAGTTCAATTTAAATTTCAGATAAATAACACATTTTTGGTATGTGTTGCATGGGACATAGAATATTGCATGTGGCATATTTATACTTAAAAAGAAAAAGTCTATCTGTTATCTAACATTCAGACTGAACTCGGTGTCCTATATTTTTATTTGATATATCTGGCAACTCTGCCCTGAACATATGGTAGACAATTCGTATAAAAAAATACTTACCTAAATTATATGATTACTCCCTACATGAGAATATCAGAACAGTATATCAGGAGGCTAGAAAAGAATCTTTGTAAATATCATGCGCAAATTTTCACAATGGGGAGGAAGACGCCCACCTCCTTACCCGTCTCCACTCCACCCCGGGCCCTTGGTACTGTCTAGCCATTTTAACCTGAGAGGCCTCCTGAGTCAACGAAAATGAAGTAGACTGGACGTGTGCCTCCCTCATTTCCCATGTGAGTGTTTATCATTGTAGCTATCTTTCCCTTTTCTCTCAACGTTTCTTGGTTAATAGTCTCAGCTGCTAATGTCAAAAAGGAAGGAAAAGAATATCCTGTTGCCATGAAAGTGCCTCTAACATTTTTTTGTATTGCACACTGTGGTGATATAACTGGCTGAAAAAGTAATCTTTCAACCCATCAAGAGAGGAAAGAAGGGCTGTTGAAACCCCAAAAAGACAAAAATAGAGAGAATGGTAAAATTGCAACTGATCCCATTCTAAGGCTGTCAACAACTTCTTTCCCCTTCAGAGTTTTGAGAGCTTAACATTTAAAGATGAAATAGGGAGAGGAGTGAACCTAGAATTACAGATATAACCTAAATCTATAAAATGGATGAATAAAAAGCAAAACAACAGACAAACCCAAATCAGTCAAATCAGTGGGTTGGTTTTGAACACTATCCCTTCTCCAAGCCTTCTTTAAATAAACAATTATAAAATATATAAACAAAAGTTATCTGTATTATTGTAAAGGTTTATTGTTAATGATTTGTTAGTGATTGTTTTCAACTAATTTGTGTTGACAGCAATAGTTTTAATGACAGCAAGGTGATAACAGGAAATTTTAGGATAAAGTTTAGTGTGGCTCTTGGGAGAATAGTCTTTGTAATCAAATAGCTTAGAATAAAATATGGTTTTTCCTTACTAACTGTTGGATCTGATCAGATAGGCTACTTAACCTTTGGAGTCCTGCTCTGCTTTGTCACTTTGTAAATTATTATTATTCCCACTACCTCTTTCATGGGACTGCATCATGATTAGGTGAGATAATGTTTGTAAAGTTCTTGGAATAGAGCCCACCAAACAATTTTCTTAAAAGTAATTATTACCTATACTCCAGCTCATTTTTTCTAATGATTTTATTTTACAAACTGTCACCTAGAAACCTGTGAGGTTTTGTTTTGAGTCTGGTAAGGACAGTTGAGGAAGCACACAGAAGAAAAAGATGTGTTCGTTCATTTGTTTGTTCAGCAAATTCACACTGACTACCTGCTGAGTGCCAAGCACTATGGGAGTGTGAGGTTGCAAAGCTGAAGGCACCGGTCCCCGTCCCCCAAGACCACACTGTCAAGTGAGACAGACAGGCATGGTGCGTGCCATTCTTTTACAGTGTGTTGAGTGCAATGACACCAATTTTCACAGGGTGAAAAGCGTTTCCTAACATCTGGGGTGGACAGAGAAGAAGACGCCCTTGAGGATGACTGCCTTTGTTCAGTCTTGAAAGGTGTACTTGAATTATTCCGATACTACGGGGAGAAGGCTGATTTAAAGGTGGATTGTTACAACATGGTGATGCTTAGAGTTTCACTGTAATGTAGTATAGGATCTACGAGAGCTACAGGTGCTAAAAGGTGAAGTTTAATACAGGATATTAATCTGCAGTAGAAGCCACAGACAGATAGTGGAAGGTCGTGTATTGCTGAATTGGATTTTTAGATTTTTTTTTATTTTTATAATGGAAGTTTAATGAAACTTTATGATGAAAATGCAATGACTTTTCTTTGTTCTTTTATGATGTCTGCATGACAAAATATACTTGTAATTTGTTAATAAACAAATACTGAAGTTAGACGAAAAATAGATAATTTAGAAATGAAATAGATTATTCACAATGATGTTTATAAAACCATGAATTAAAATGTTTTGCAATTATTAAACAAAGAAGATGAAATGTTTTACACAACAAAATTATTAACTATTCAAGTTTTTGAAATATTTGTCAAGTATTTTATTTTGATGATGGAAGTGTACAAAAAAGATGCAAAAGTAATGGTAAGCTAGTACTCACTAGAGGTGAAGTTGAAATTGAGATGTTTAGATTTTATCAGGAAGGCAGTAAGGGACTATGGGAGGACTTTAATCAAGAGAGAGGGATATAATCGGACTTCTTCCTATTTAAAAAATTACTCTGGATGCATAAAAATATTGGACTGGAGAGAAGTGTGTCCAAAGGCAAGAAGACCACCTTTTCTTGTGATTATCAAGGTGAGATTCTGCTTATGAAAATGGCAGTAGAGGTAGAGAGGAAGGGGAGGGATCAAGAAACATTTGGGAATAGAAATAGAAGGGTTAGAGTATGAGAGCTGAGGGAAAGCGATAATCAGGGATGATGACCAAGTACCTGCTTTAGAACACAGGTTAGAGCCTGGGGGCTGGAAAAACAACAAGACGGCCTGCTTCTGTTCATTAGATCCCTGACAGCATTAGCCAGAGAACCGAATCATGAAGCTCTTGATTGGTATTAGGAAAACACTATTTTAACATGTCCTTACCTGTTAGACTTTTAATATTTCCAAAAATCTAAAAGGAGAATATTCTGGTTTTACAGTTCCTGACAAACACATTGCATATATTCAATCAGCCCTCTTCCATTTTTAAGGGAGGAGTTCCAGGTAAATGCATGCTCCCACCACTAGCAAAAAGAAGAAAATGAGAAGAAAGCAGTCAGGAGTATAACACATTCATTTTCCTGTAGTGGACAATGAGGAATGCCATAAAGCCATAGATGAAGTTACTCAAAAGAGAGAAATACCTAGATGTTTCTAAAGCAGTTCACCCAAACATGATGTAAGACTAAGAGTACTAGTAAAACTAAACTTAAATTTGGAAATAGGATCAAAATATACATGGAAAGAGAAAGCTGCATATGAGAAAAGAAAATAATTATTTTAAAAGACCCAAAACATATAAATGGAATATCTAATGGGTGTTCAAATGACTTTCTTGGGGAAGTCTAGCACCTACCATGCCGTGTAAGTTTTATCATGATGTCAACATTACTTACTAGGATAAAAATTTTTATGAGACATTGGTAGAGTATATTGAAATGGCGAATTAACGTGAAGTCCCAATTTTCAGTAGTTTATAACTTTGGCAGAACATTTAATTTCAAGTAGAACTTGGCATGAGTTCGCTCTCTGTCAGACTCCAGTCCTTGCCAAGTTTGACAAACATCCAGTTGAGCTGTTTTGAGCTAACGTGAATGCCAAAGCAAAGACTTTCTCTTTTTTTTCACATTCCATTTAACAACATTTTTTCATAATAAAAAGCAAAAATGAGTAAATGACTGTTTATTGTCAGGCTCCTTAATTAATGTAAAACAGTCCTTAAACAGAGCAGAAATGCAAAGTGATTCAGTGAGCAAAGTAATGGACTAGGGACTCTGGAGAACTAATTGCAGTTTTGCTACCGATTCGTCATGGAAACTTGGGAAAGTAGCTTAGCCTCTTTGTCTCAGCTTATTCAATAGCAAAATTAGTAGATTAATACAAACCTGCATAATGGAAATGACAATAAAGCGGTTTTCAAATTTAAACATATAACTCCTCTTCAATATTATTGCATTATAGGGATTTTTTGAAGAAGATCGATAAATGTGGACATGCAAAGATGACTTATTTAAAACTGTGTAAAAAGCTAGTCTATTACATAAACTATACCCTGGAAATTAGTTAGGATCTCTGGGAAACTATGTTTATTCTATTGAGTCATTGAATATCATTTAGTAAATTAATGATTTGGTTCACCATTTTGTAAATTACTGCTTCATTATATAAACAGCACGCTGGTGGCTTAAAAGGTTATTGCAGTCTACTCCAACAATCACCTAATTTTCTATGCACTAAACAACAACAACAAACCTACTAGCTTAATAGGCTCTCTTCATATGCAGTGAGTGAAACTGTTAGGCTCTGGGTCACATTAAGTATCAGTAAACTCTTTTAAATGCTATAGTCAATTGAATGACAATTTTAATTGCCTCTTAAGACATCTCAGAGCACCAGAGTAATCCAATAATTTTTATTCCATGGGTATAACAAAAGGTCACATCCACAAATTGTGCATTCACTACAGCCTAGACCATATAGGGTCATGCACTAAAAAAAAAAAACAAAAAACAAAAAAAAAAAACATGAAATGTCAATGAATTAGACAATTATACTACAATACTCCAGGCATTCATTATTGCATAAGAATAAACAGAGAGAGTGATGCCACCAAGATGGCGAAGTAGGAGGCCCCGCCTTCGTTTCCCTGCAAATGTCAATGACTAGACGGCTGTTCACAAACCAAGACAGCCCTTAGAGAACTCCGGAATCCACTTAAGAGCCTTCAGCAATTCAGTGGAACAAAACACTTGGGAACAACCACCCAAAAAAGAAGGACAAGCAGCTTCATTTTCCCTACAACATTCCTTCTTGCTTGGCTATTGGAGACAAGTTCAATAATTTCTAAAATGTGACTGGTTCACTAGACACTATTATGATCAAATTTGCACGTCATATTGTCACTGAATTCTGGCCAATGATTTTAAAACAACAGGTAACAGATGGCTAGGAGACGAGGAGCTCACCTAATATATCATGGATTGGTGGTGGGGACTGATGAGTTATTGTCATCTGTAATCTATGGAACACTTCAGTCAGATTGCTTTTACTTTTTCTCATTCTAAATATTGTATTTCTATGAAAGATTTTATCTGGCAAAGTGGCTTAGTGGTTAACATTTTTAAAGACTACTTGAATTTAACATATTTAATACATGATTTAACTTGGTTAGTAATAGTAAACATATTTAAAGAGCTATATGTTTAATTATATTATATAGAAACATCTTGGCTACCAGAAATTTATGTGATTGTTTAAGTTAGTCATTGATAAGGATAGATTTCTGTTTAAGCTCTCTTTCCAAACTGATGATAGTTAAGAATTCTACTTTGAAGGAAATGATGTCACATTGACACATATCTTCTCTCCAGCCACTTAATAAACTCAGCTTCAGCAGGTGTTTGCAATTCAAAAAACAAGTCATACGTCAGCCAGCACATGCTGAAGTACCAGTTATGTCATCCTAAGCTAACCACATCCCTCGATACTACATTTCTTAAGCACAGCTCAAACATACATGTGAATCCTTACATCCTGAACTTACACTCCTTTTGTATTTCCTCAGAACATAGTTAGTGATCCAGCCCAACTTATTCGCCATATAGATTGTACATAATGTGCTTCTGTTTCAATCTTATTCCACTTATTCAATCATGCACTCACGTATAATCCCTATTAATATCCTGATAGCAATAACCTATACATAATGCACCATTTAATATCCATGTTCATAGAGGTGCCTTGATATTATTATTATGTATATTATTTTCTCTGAAAGTCATATTAAACACCACGATATAAAAGTGTTTTGGTAAGTCTGGTGGTTTTGGCAATGATGTAAGCATAAAAGGGTGGACTATGTTGTTTTCCAGCACAATATTATCAGTATGGAATGTAAAACTAGCTCTAATTTTTTAACTAAACCATTTGCCTTCATCCATGTTTAAGAAAATATACCATAAAAAGTACTACAAATGCCTTACCATTAAGACAGCATGTCATATACCTCCTTAAAGTAAATTAATTTAGGACTCAGTACAAGATGTCCCACTAGTACATTTTGCTTGTCGCCCTGGGATAGAGGACATGAGAAGAGTAATTGGTAAGACTAAGTATGAAGAATAGTCACATAAAGAATCAACTTTGCAGACTTTTCTTTCTCCAGAAAAGCTGACATTTTTTTATAGTTTGACCTATTATGCTTTTTTTTTTTCTTGGTTTGAAAAACGTATCCCATGTTTTAAGGAAAAGTTCTATAAAAATCTATTTGGAAAAAAATTAGTTCCTCTTCCAGTAAAAACTACACTCTTCTAGGTCAGTCCATATCGATCACTCCCTTCTCTGACCACATCCTTCAAGCTCTGATGGCTCTTAGCCTGAATCTCTTGACAAAAACATCCTTACAGTGGAAATTAGACACACGCTTTATATGTTCTCCTCCCTGCTCTTGGACGAACTTGCTCTGCAGTCCCAGAATGCCTGTCAAGCCTAACTTAAGAAAGGCAAACTGACCTCACCCGTTTCCATCACCACCCTCAGTGACTTCTGCTTTACATTTTCTTCCGCATCTTTCTTCTTCTCTTAGTGACTTTCTTTCCAAGTTGTATATTGGTGCTTTGGTTCGATGAGACATCTACTTTTAATGTTTTTCTCCCTAGTAGACAGTTTCTTGATAGTATCATCATTCTGCAAACACACATTTACATCTGTGAGTAAATATCTGTGAGTAAAAGATTGGGAGGTGATACTGGTGTTATTTATATTCTTCAGGAATTGAAAACAACCTGGCTTTTGTTTCACTTGTAACCTTCTGGCAAAAACGTAGAGCAGAGAATGTCTCAATTGCATCCATAGGTGATCCATTTGCACTAACCAAACTCACAACTGGAAAATTTATAAACAAAACTATGCAAAGAGAGACTACCTTATTAGAAAGAGAGAGAAAGAGAGAATGTCTTCACAAATACTGAGCATCTCTCTCTTATTTAATAATTATAAAATTAGGAGATCAAATCAGAAAATGTCTTAGCCATAGAATCCGAATAAATGGAATCTATGATGTACAATATGAGTATAAAGAAATATTAATTTGATAAATTAGTCTTCCCCATTTCTAGGGTATTTCTACATTGTGGAATGGTAATTAGCAAAAGCAGTTACACCCCTTTTAAAGAATACATATAGGTAGCTTCTCATTCTTTTTTTTCTTTTTCTTTTCTTTTCTTTTTTTTTTTAGATTCTAACATAATTCCAAACTTACATCAATATGATTTTGACATTTTGCAATCACCAGCTAACTCCCATCAGCTATATTTGGGCTCATTTTTAAAAACTGGTAAACACTTTCTCTGTAAAAGCATAACATTTATCAAGTTGCTTTTTGCTGTTGTTATTTTTATCTTATTCATTTCATGTTGGTTTTTTTTTTATCAATTTCCATTATAGAGAATGACTTTTACTGAGGCAGTCACCAAATATAGAATTATATCTTGTTTAGAGACAATATTTCTTTTTTCATAGACTATGGTGATAAGTTAACTTTTTATACCTCTCAAATGCCTCACTCTGCTTGCCCTGGAAATCTTATCTCAAAAAGTTTGCCTAAGATAGGTATTTTGGAATAACAGAATAGTAATAGTAACAGGATGAGTAATAGAATACCAATGATAGAAGATTGTCTGTGAAATCCTAATATATGTCTGAAACATAAAAACATTTTTTTCGTTTATAAATGGCTTTCCTAAAAGGGAAAACTGATGTATAGGAAAGCAAACTATTAGCTTTAAAAACAGAAATTTAAAAAGAAACAAAACTAATGAACTTGGTATTTATTGTTTCAACTTTAAATATTAGCCAGAGAGAAAATATTGGTCTTGAGGATAAATATAAAACACAGACACAATTTTTCCTGTTTGATAGTGGTTATAAATTGCCTAATATAAAACATATTGAATTTAGGAATATTTAAATTATCAAAATGAGGCAGAAACCCAAATCAGCATAGCATAACTTAAAATTTAAAATACAACCATATTAAGCAAAACATAAGCTAAATGACTAGAGTTGGTAATCTAACAACAAAGCATTTTTGCATATTTTCATACTTCTTTTCCAAGAACAGAGTCAGCATGCTGAAACAATTCAAAAAGCCCTTAAACAAATCTTTGAGATTCTGAGCACTTAAATTTTGGACTCGATGTATTGCTACAAGGCTTTGCTGTTCATCTCTTAATCCTTTATTGTTTAATAATCTTTCTTCACAGATGGTGACATGCAAATTATATTTCCCCAATATAAATAGTGCTGAAATGCAGATTTAAAACTGAATAAATCAGATTTATTTGGGGTGGCAATGACAATGAATGGAAGGACACGTGGAGATACCAAACGAACTTCTTGTTTCCTTCCGCTCCTTATGGCCTTTTGATTCCTAAGCAGGTGGAAAACCATCCAAACAGATTGCATCTCGATATTAACTCAATCTTATCAACTGTTTACATTGAATTAAGAGTGAGGACTTGTCAGTTCACATACGTACTTTAAGATGTCTGTGCCTGCATTGCTGTGAGTGAAGGCAAAACGGTCTGAGTTTTGGCAGAGTTATAGGCTGCATCCCACAAAACTCCTATTAATGAACCATCAGCTCCTTTCCACTTTCAAGTGACAGAGGGACTCCCTTCATATCCAAGCTATGCACATAATGGAAGGCCAGCATGCTAAGAACCTCTTTTAAAAATTAAAAGGTAAGAGGAAGGTGATTAAGTGTTGGTTCAAAACTTTTAGAACCAACACTGCTATTAAAAAAAAAAAAGACAGCTCCTAAAAGCAGTTACCATGTAAATATCCTAAACAGTATTAAAAAAGAATAGACTTGGCACTTCCACACACATTTCCACTCAACCAACTCTTTCAAATATGGTTTTGGCTTAATGATCATTGGCAGGTGATTTTAAAGCTGATTTGGATGCATGTTATGCGTAAGAAGCAGAAAACTATTTCTCCCCTAATTTCCCAAACATATTTTTAGAATAATGGCTGTGGTACTTTTTCTCCACATTATTTTCGGTGTTCAAGGAGCATAGGCTAGATAGAACCAGAGAAGGTCCAGATAAAATATTTAATGATGGCTTCCCAGACAGCATTACATTCAAAGAGCTTGCTTTCCATAGAATCAGCAGGTAGCAAACTAGAAAAATACCAGCAATAAAGCCACAATGATTCCAATTAGCTAGATGGAGGTAGAATAAAACCGGCAGGTATGAAGACTCAATAATTAGTCATAGAGAAATAGCTCAGAATTTCTAAGATCTGCAGGAGCTATAACCTCAGTTAATAATTATCACAATTATCACAAAACACACAGAAGTTGAGAGAGAGAGAGAGAGACAGAGAGACAGACAGAGAGACAGAGAGACAGAGAGAGCGAGAGGAGAGAGAAGACAAATTCATGTGCAGAGAATAGAGGAAAAGAGGGTTTGATATTAGATCAACATTCAAAGCCATGATGCTGAAATCTGTCAGTTTAATACATCTGGCAGGAGAGGGTGGTCATTTGAAAGACACCAGTTCTCAGATTTCACCACTGTAGATTTTGGTTAATTGTTCAATGGCAGTCTTGGATTTTGGCATTCATATAAGTTCCCTGGGTGATTTTAAATTACAGCCAGAGTTAAGAAGCACTTGTCTAAAAGAAGATATATAATAGGTAAACCTGAGTCAGAAAAGTAGCCAAAATTGTTTGTAGATGGGTTACGGCTTTTTACATAAAAATACACTGATAGATCCCTTCTGAGAAATTTAAGATCTTTCTTGGCAATCTAACTTGTTGGAATCTGAGATATTGTGATTTATAGTAATAAATACATACTTGGTCTTTATCCCAGTTCCTAACACAGAGCTCCTAAAACCCTTGGAATTTCCTAAGTAATAAGAGAGATAAAGGTATCTTTTGTTTTTCATAATAAACTCCTTTCAATCATACCTGAGTTTATTTTGGAAAGTCCCTAAAGATGAAGGCTGGTTGCCAAGGGAACAAACCCTACAATTTGAGGGGTGGAAGTTTCAGCCCTGCTCCACCCCTGCCTGATCTCTGGAAAAGGGAGAGGGGCTGAGGGTTGAATGAGTTATCAATGGCCAATGGTTTAATCAGTCATCCTATGTAATAAAACCTCCATAGAAACCCAAAAGGTTGAAATTCGGAGAGCCTTGCAGTTAGTGATGGAAAGGTGTGTCCAAGATGGAGTTGCTCATGCTAAGCCCCACATCAGCACGCTGACACTTAGCCACCTTTCTATGCTCGGCTCTCCCAGAAAAGGAGCACCTGGGTCAAGATCAGAGCTTGCCTGCCAGGCACAAGGCAGCTGGCCCAGCTTCCAGACTGCCCTTTCCCCACGACCTGCTCTAACCAGTCAGCGAGTGCCCAGTATTGCTCCCTTGTTCCTGCTCATTGTTGTCTATAAATAATGTCTCACTTTGCATAGCTCTTTGGAGCTCCTTTCTCTCTGCTAGAGTGAATGCTGCCTGATTCATGAGTGCTGAATAAAAGTCTGCTAAACCAGTCAATTTCTGTGAGAAACAAAAAGGTTCTAGCCGTGAAAACATGAACCGCTGAGAGGTGCGTATGGCTGGAGAGGGTGTGGTGGCTCCACGCGCCTTTCCCCACATCTCGCCCTGTGCGTCTTCCATCCGGCTGTTCCCGAGTGACATCCTCGCTTAATAAACACATATCCTCTCTCCCTTTAAATGCATGCCAGTCCACTAGTGGAATTCAACCACTAACACCGGGATACATGTCTATGGCAAGTTTGGTGGAGGCTGGTGGTATGCGCTTACGCCCATCAAAGTAATGAAACCCTTCCCGACAATAGACACCCTTGTTCTGGAAGGTCTCGTGTCCCTGCCCAAATGGGGAATCCCTCAGAGCCCACAATTCTCCGCAAAAGCCAGTCTCCCATTCTGTCGCTTGGCCTTTGTTTCCGCTTTTCACCTTTTCCGACAAATCTCCCACTCTAATTCTCTCCTCCTCTGTCCCCTACTCTCTAACTTCTCATTATTCTCTATTGTCAGGTTTAGCCATCCTTTTGTTCCATTGTCCTGTTCAAACCCATGCCTTTAACGGTTACAGATGCCAACCCCAAGGAGCATGTGAAGCTATCACACTGCTTTAGAAGCCACCTTCAGAAGAAATCTTCTATCAGCTACTAGAATTAACATGTGTGTATCTATACAATATATAAGTGCATATGTGTATACATAAGTATTCAATGAAATACATCATCAGCTTATTCAAATTTGACAAAAAAACTAAGGATCCTAGGAGTAAACTAATCTGTCTAAAATTATCATGCAGTAAGTAGCAAAGCTGCGATTTGATCATAAAATGTGCAATGCTCTCTCTAGCACAGCAACCTGCCCATTGGAAGACAGCAATGGCACCGTGACGAGGAACCGCCCCCCGCCCGCCACCAAGCACTTGCACCCACTGGCCCAGCTCGTGATTTGCAAGGCTCAGTTTCCAATGGAATGAAAGGCCCCTTGTTCCAAAATGAAGAATTTCAAACCAGCAACAGGACAGGGACATTCTGAGCATGGGGCCCTGTGTAGCTGCCGCTGGCCCTGCCCTCCTGTCGTCCATCTGGGAAGCCACTGTTCCTACTACGTGGTACCAAGTGTCCACTCATTTTCAATGACCTCTTCAGAGATGCCCCATGCCCTCATGTTAGTGTCTGATATTTAGTCACTGCCTACACGCTTCCCATTAATTTTTCCTCTTTTCTCAAATAACAATATACACCTGAAGACCCCCATCACAGCACTTCAGCAGAATGAACTGATCAGCTTTGCTGTATTGTATATAAAGTGAACTAGGTGTGTCCAACTCTGGAACTTTCACACAGGCCTGGTCCCGTGTACACGGATCCATATAAAAGGATGCAAATGGTGGTTTATCTCAAACTTCCACTGATTCTGTGGAACACAGCTCTCAGTTACTTCTCTATAAATTAATAAGTTTTTTTTTGGAGGAAAACACTTTTTTAATTATTTTTGGTAATCAACAATTGAATACTTTTTTTATATGATTATATACTGCTTTTCCCTTTCATCATCACTATGAAGGTTTAAACCTAAGACATTTTAACATCTGAGAACTTAAACATTCAGATAAATCAGTATGGAGCTCAGTGGTTTTGCATTGCACAATTTACAAAAGCAGCTTTTGTGAATGTATGCATGATACTGAATAGTTTTAGCTACTGTAAGATTGACTATATAATTTGGAGGTATTGAAAATAAAAACAGGGTTTTACCTGTGCTTCCTACTTGGAGAAATTTTTAATTTCATGCTTTTTTTTTTCTTTAATTAAATAATATTGTTGAAATCTTTAAGGAATCTCTCAATAAACAGCCTCCCTTTTCTCTGCCTGAGTTCTGACACAATTGAGCAAAAAGAAAATATATTTTTTAAATGGCACACAAAATAACCCTTTATAATGAAAAAGCCTAGGTTAGCGTATATGACATAATTCTGAGGAAGTGACCTTCTTCAGATTTGTGCAGATTGGTCAATATACCTCCAGGACAGACCCTGACTTGGGGCTTTCTAGTTATCGAATGTGACATAAGAACATGACCCCCAAACTTTGCAAAGAAAAATAATTTACCAGAATGGTCACAGATAACGGGAGTCAGTTTGGGTTCTCCTAACCGACCGAACCTTCCCTTTCAGAGCTGTGGTCTACATGCCCCCCTGGGAGAAGGAGACAGACGGTGCCACTGCAAATATGCTAATGAGCTCCTCCAAGGCTGCCCATGTTTTCTTTGGGGTTTCTACTGGAACTACTGATGGGAAGATCAGATTTACTACCAGAAGCCTATGAAATGAGTCAGAATAATTTTTTTTTAAAGTAATGGCAAAATTCCAAGGCACTCTATGTTATTATTTATCTCACATTTTAATAGTCCATGTAGTCCAAAATAATGTTGTCCAAATTCTGCAGTGAGGTCCACGGCAAGATGAGATTACTACAATAATAAAATACCACCTTTATCATGATCGTCACAATTTACATGTAAGCTTACCCCCACCCTCAGATCCCATGTTCTCTATGATCACAGCCTCTCGCAGGCCCTTACTCTGTCCTGCTGGTAGAGAAAAGAAAATGCACAAGTCAAACCTCGTCATAAGCTGGAGTCTGTGCTAATTAGCAAAATCAAACTCTCTTTCCCCCATGAGCTAAATGTCCAGACAAATGAAAGCCAGAACTACCCTCTTCGATTTCATACTTTGTTCAGTCTCAGCCAAAAGGCTCTCAACGTTCGTGTGAACTTATTAGGCTCTCTCTTACTAGAATGAGATTCATTATAAAACTTTTATGGCCTCACAAGTGAATGAATTTTATATAAAATCCCTAATGTACCTCACTTTTAAAGAACATTTAAAGAAGATAACATATGCAAATTTCATTTAGAATCGGTCCTACACTCGCCAAATAAGAAACAAGTCAACTCTTATCCCAAAAGCAATTCCTCAGGCAAAATTACGTTCCTACAATTTGGTACCTCGTGTTGCCAAAGACCATGGCAGAAACTCGGTCGTTTCTGGGAGAAAGAGGCGTCGGGGAATGAAATATCAGATCAGTCCTCTTCAGGATGTTTTCAGACTACGATACGTGTGAATATAAATTCCAATGGGAGAAATTTCTGAGCAGAATTTTAATTGTGCCAACGTGCAATAACCATTTCTGGGAGAAAATGTTATTTTGCACAATATCTTCTCTCTAAGTGATTGAACTTTACTGACTACTGGCAAAGTTTTAAAATATAGAATAATGGCAGTCCTTGTCATCAGGTCTTGGAGAGATTCCTTCTAAGCAGAACTTGAGATGTGGAATCTTGCTCCAGGAATGTACTGGGAGCATGTTCTCTGGTACAGGAATGAGGAAAGCAGACTCAGTCAGGAGAGGAAGCCAGACAAAGTTGTGGATGTGACTCACATTTCAACTTCACTTGACCCAGAGGGGCGCTCTGGAGCAGAATGGTACAGAGAGTACAACTCGGAGCTATAGCAGCAGACACTCAGAGCAAGGAAATCTGATAAAGGATATCTGGACGGGGCACTGAAAGCATCAACTACAAAGAGTAAATGCAAGTTAGAAGCTTGAAAGTACAGAGTTTCTATTGATCAATAAAGCCAAGGTCCATGAAAAACAATTATCCATGAAGCAGGTGACCATTCTGATTTTGCAAATATGTGAAAAGCTATCACTGAACATCTTAAAAATCTGAGAGCATATTCTGAATTTAATTTTCTACCAAAGGAAGGTACATGAACAGAAAATTAATGGATCCAGAATCTTATTTCTTTCACTAGAAGATAATTTAAATATAATGATAACTTCATGGGATGCATTGTTGAACTGGCTACTGGTCAAGGATTGGAGACGAATTTTAAAAGGATGGCATCATTTGCTTCTTTTTCAATAAAACTTAGAATGAATACCCAAGCTTGCTGAAATTGCTTTAAAATCTTTTCTTCCATTCCTATTAACATACTTGAAACTTACGGTTTCTGCACTATGGAGCTGAAAGCAAAAAGGAGAAGGGAAAACAGCTTAACATAGAACCAGCTTAGTTATCTAGATCCTAGGTAAGTAGGGATCATTCAACCTGTATTAGACATGCAAACAAGCAAAAACAAGTAGTTTATCTGTCACTATAAAATCATTAAACATCGATATGCATAGATTAGCTTCAAAAGTGACTCTAGGTGTTAATATAGGGAATCGCTATTTCACATGTAAGTTTCATTGGTTCACAAGTCAGAAACAACAAAGCTATGACAATAGGAGTGATTCTCTGTATTAATCACGTTTACAAATATTTTCAATGAATAATGCCTTCAGATGTGTAATTCTTTTTCACTCTTTTATGTTTGTTCAATTAGATTTGTTGGAGTATTTTTATCTGTTGAATAGAATGATTGAAAAAAATGAGTCTTTTATTTTACATGAATTTTCATTCCATTTTACATAATCAGTTTGTATTATGTTTGAGAAACATTTCTCTATAGGGTTTGTGAGAATCAGCTGCCTTGAACTTGAAAAGCAGCACTCTGCTTTAACTTTGCCTATAAAGTTCAAGATTGAGCTACAGCAGCTTGTACTCTGAAGCTAGCCAAACCCCGTAAAAAAAAAATTATGCCCTTGCTCAGGCCAGCGACCAGAGCTAAGCACCCCAGGCCCCCAGTGGTGAGCAGCCAGCTAAGGTCCACCTGCCACCAGCAGGTGGGCACTTTCCTGACATTCCATTGACCTTGTGCTTCTGCTGAAGCCAAAACATCCTGGAGTCAGTACCAAAAACAGTGTAACCTTCTTCGAGAAGGATATGGGGTCCTTTTCCTTTCATATCAAATGCCTGCTCTTCACCCTACCTTTCTTTTTCTTAGGAAAAAAAAAATTGAAGGACTCAGGAAAGAACATTTTTATCTTCTTACAACAAAACCACCAAGCTAACTTTTTTCTCTTAAAAAATGATGGACCCAACTCTCCTTGAGTGGATAGAAATTCCATCCCCTCTCTCCTCGATCGCATTTTGTTCTGGAATTATTCCTTTTCCTCTCGTCTCTTCAATTTTCCTCACTCTACTGGATCATTTGCAAATATGCTGCCATTCTCCCCTCCTTAATTTACCATGTTTCTTCCTGTTCCCAGCTGATGGCCCATGTCTCTGTTCCATATACTCTAAAACTGAATTAGAGCCAGATTTTCTCCCTCCCCATCACCCCATTCCAAAGTCACTCCTCCTCTTGCTGGGGTGACCAATGGCCTTCATTTAACCAAATTCAGTGGTTTACTAGCAGCCCTTAACTTATCTAACCTAGAAGAGCACTAAACATTTATCACTGACACTGACATCACCCCTAAAATCCAGACTTGTACCTCTAATAATCTAATTGACACTTCCACTGGGATGTCTTTTAAGGATCACACAATTCACCTGTGCAGCTTGGACACTTGGATCCTTACTCACCAAACACACTGATCGCAGCCAATGCTTCCCATTTCATTAAATGGTGCCTCCATTCACCTAACTGCAGTCCAAAGATACTGGAGTTACGTTTAACTGTTCTCTTCCTCTCACAAGCCATGAAATGTTACTAGAAGCCATGAATATCAACTACAGGCCTGGAGCATTAAGAACAAAAGCAGGGGTTTTCACTCTTTCTTACTCTCTTTCCTACTGGCCAAGAGAAAGGCAATGTATGCTGAAGCCTTAGAGAGTGACAACGACAGCTTCGAAGTCACCGAGATTCATTCACCAACTTGGAGAAAAACCTTCCCTGTGGGTCCCCCAGTAAAACGAATGTTAGGCTCTTGTGTGAAAGAGAAATAAACAGTTGTTGGCTTACACTATTGACATTTAGAGGCGGTTCTTTGCAGCCGTGGCCTGTCCTGACTAACACAGAAGCCCCTGCTCAGCAAGATGGCATTACTTTGAAACAAAAACAAAATCTGTCATGTGCTATCAGTTTAGTGGTTAGGCAGCAAGAGGCAAAGGAACTGATTAAAAAAAAAAAAAAAAAAAGCAGGCTTGAAGGCCAGTGAGACGAATTATTTTGTGGCAAACATTTGGCAAAAATTTACCTGCAATAACTTGAGATGAAGACCACGTATTTACTGAGCTTATAAAATAATGTCTGAAAGTAGTGAGACCACTGACTTTTAAGAGCTCATTTTTTATAAGTCTTTGCAAGAAAGAGAGCTAACCCATGAAAGAAGTAGCTGATTTTCAGGAAGAAATCAAAGGGAATAGGGAAAGTCCACTAATCAAGGGCGTTATAGGTTTGGAAAAGCTAAACTATAAATAGTAAGAGTTAAGATGGTGGGTGAGGAGTGAAGAACAAAAAGGAAAAGAAAAGCCTTGAGCAACAAAAGTCCAAGAAGCTTTTAAATTAAACTAAGTGACTCATTTTTGCAGGAAAAAAAAAATCAGATTAAGACTATTACTCAAGACCCTGAGTCTCTGAAGCCTCAAGGTGGCTGTCATTGATCAGAGAGGAAGTAGGCAGAGATAATAAAAGAAAAAGTCAAGCTTAGGAAATAATCTTTGGTACAAATTGGTGTTTATTGCCACCTGGAACTGTCTGGAAGCAAACAGATAAAAAGCTTCCTCAGTTTTTGAGGAAATTGTATTGCCAAAGAAACAGCAAGCCTAAAAATAGTCTCTGACTGTTGGCTGAGTCTTCAAACCTCTAAGGAAATAGCCCAAGAGTGTTTGATGAGCCTCTGACAAGAAGCAGGTGCCACAAACAATTCAGTTTTCCCAAAGAGGACATAGGCCTAATCATCCCCATTAGCTTTGGCCATGGAGAATAATCGACAAAAAAGTACTTTCTAAAAAGCAGAGAAAGGAACCATCGAAAACATTACTTAAGAGAGTATTCTTAGAGAACAAAACTTGAGTCTGATGGCTCCTTTCCTCACCCCAGGTTAGCGAGCTTCCATAACTCATGCCCATAAGATTCTAGCAACTTCCATGGAGCAGTGATGGCTCTGGGTCTTCCATTCTGTCATTTCTGGGCAGATTTTATTGCCATTATCATGTCCTCATTTTATCATGGTATATTGGATGTGGAGATGCATATAATTTTTAAGCCCATGAAAATTTTCAGTTCATACTACAAGTTCTACAGAAGAAACTTCTCACATCCTGGAGAGTGTGGACTAGTGGTTTAATGGTGTGGTGGGTTGGGGCTCTAGGGTTGCCTCGCTCAAGGAGAAAGTGATGGGTTCCACATATGGAGGTAGAGTGAAAGTATGTTTGGTGACCAAACTGGCCTATAGTGGCAGAGACTAGCTGGATATTAAATATCTTACTTTTTTACCTAGACTATATTTCAAAGTTTTACTTGTTGGAGCAATGAGATTGTGTTCTTAGCAATGAAATAAAGATGGAAGCAATAGGTTTCCTTCCAGGCTGCATAACCACTGTCCCCACCCCCACGCTACCTCCACTCCCACCCTCCCGCCCCCCTCCCCCCCAAAAAAGAGAGAGAGCGATTTTTTAATTTTTTCTTTCCCTGTCAAGGACTGGAAGCAAAGGACTCAGAAGTTCTTTGATAAGTCAAAGATGGAAGGTACCTAGTGTGCTGCTTGACAAAGAAAAACTGGAAAGAGAAAAGGCCACATGTTCAGGCAGCTTGCCTAACTAGGAACTGAACTGCCACGGGAATGATAAATAAAATTCGTTTATGGTATATGTCATAAAAACGCTGTTTATGTTATAGCACTGACTTTAGTCCGCTAACAAGACAGCTGTTATTTCTATTATTATTATCTTAAACACCTTTAATTATATTTTCAACCATTACTTGACTAGGAGTTAACTGAAGGCAAGACAGAGGTTTAGTTCTTACACCGATCACTCATTAAACTATCTTCCAAAATACATTCACTAGGACATAAGTAGTTAAAGTAATAACACCTCTACACCCCATCACACTGGAGAAGAAGGTTCAGAGTTGTTAGATTAAAATCAGACACAAGAACATTTATACCTGTGCATTATGGACTTTAGAAAGGTGCTAAAATCAGTACTGCCTGTCCAATATTTGGGCAGAAATTACTAGCTTTTGGTGTAATAACAGCTGGGAGGGAAAATTTCAAGATCAAGATAGTATCAGGTCAAGTGAAACAGAAATAAAGCTACCCCAAAATTTACTTAATTGCAATAATTAGCATAATTCTTACTTCACTAAGAAACAAAAAACTTTAAATCCTACTGATACATTTTTAATTTAGTTGTTCAGACTAAAAATGAAGTTAAATTTGCCATTGATATATCTGCTGCAACAATCTTTATTCTTTTCAGTGCTGCCACATATGTGACGATTCCGATGCAATATACTATAGAATGCTCTCTGGTTAAATTATCTGATCCCTATATAAGAAAAAAATTGTAATTTATCTCTGTTTAAAGTTAAGGCTATCCTATATTTTTCCAAACCTACATGCTTGTTAAATTTTTGATTTTTTTTTTAAATTTCACAATGGGTTTATTAATTACTATAATTTCAAATTAATAAAATATATAAATGATTTCAAATGATCAATTTTAATAATATAAAGTGATAATATGTTGTGATTTATTCTTAGTAAAATTTAGAATTTTTTTTAAATATCTTGTCCTCAACAGAAATGGGTTTTTTGGGGGGTAACAATGTATAGGTTTAAACTACTCCATTAATTATTTTATATAAGAAAAGTGTGAATTTATTTCAAGTGATTTACTATTAATGACATACACTCTTTTACCTAATAGAAAAATCTGCCTAAAATAACAGAATATTTTATTGTAGTGAAAATGGAAGTGCGGAAATAAATGACAGCTCCTGAGTCAATTGTTCTGAACTCTAGGCTCTCTTTTCAGTGAGGTATAATTCCCCATTCAAATGAGAAATGTAAGATGAAATAGCTTCCAGAATTCTTTTGTATCAATCGCTACTTCCATGAAGATGAGCTTTGGGGACACAGCATACAGGCAATCTGCAGTTTTCAATTCAGTGTAAAAAAGAAAGGTCTGGAATGTAGTGGGCAGATTCCAAATGCAGCAGAAATGCGGTCTGTGTTTCCTGCCCAGAGTGACCATAATGAGGAAATGCCCATGTGGGTCACTTAAGATCAGCGCCCTCAGCTCACAGGTGCTGTCCCACCCCCACTCAGGTAGGGAAGCTATAAGCTTCGTTCCAGGTACACTTCCTCTAGCCTCTCTGAGTCCCTCTGAAAATTATCTTGGAAGCTGATCAAACCCCAAAAAAGTAGGAAATGAGAAAAAAAACTGTCACCTACAAGAAAGTCAAGTAGAATTGTGGGTATAAACTTTCTGTCTCTTAAAATAACTTGAAGATCAGTAAAGTCTGTTATTTACTCTTGAACTAGCCAGTGACTGTGAGGGCTTTGTTCTATTTGATAGGCAGATACAGTCATCTAAACATGGTTTTAAAAACTAAAAAATGAGAAAGACATCTACTATTTAATCCGGCCATGCATGGCACAGGAGATGGTCAGATCGCCTTTACTGGGGGTGGCTTCGGACTGCGGACTCGGTCAGTGGAGAAGGCGCTAATACCAAATGACAGAGGAGAAAGCTAGGCTGGGATTTGGTCTGATGACCAGGCATGCGGGTAGTGGCAGTAGGAGGGCATCTGAGAAGGCCCTAAACCCAAAACAGTTCCTAGAGCTGAACACAGAACTCAGCCTGAAGGTATAAAGTAAGAAGCCGAAGAAAGATTAACTGGCCATAATCAGAAATGATACTAGCCGAATATCAGTGCCTTGAGAGTAGGGCCCAACCTTGACTTTATAAATTGAAACTATGCCTGTGTCACTGGAGAAAGATGCACAGAGGGGACATTTGTGACAGGGCTTTTCCTGGCAAGTTCACTCTGGTGAGAGGATCATTTTAATCCTCAAAAGAGCTCTCTAGATAGAAAACTTTTGGGTTCAATAGGATGGAATCTACTTTGCATTCTCAGAAACTCAGTATTTCCTTACCGAGGAAAAATAAATTTATTAAGAATCAGAAAGGACCTTTATTCATCTTTCAAGAAGAATAAAATTGTGCCAAATGATTCTTTAAATAAAGATGAGGCCTGAGTAGTAATTACACAGAGGATTGTCAGGAGGAACACAGAAAAAAAAGTCTCCACAACCACCAGTTCTCAGTCTCTCTCCCCTCTCTCTGAGCTGGTATCTGTTTATGAATGTTTGTTTTTTGTTTGTACACAAAAAGTCAACAAAGGCTGTGGTGAGAAGATACTGCAAACCCTATTAACTCAAGTAAAAAAAAAATGGTATGTCTGTTTAAGAGAAAAAGTTTGGATTATTGTCTGGAGGTTAATTTTCTTAAGAGAATCTACAAATAAATTATATGAACATTTGAGATCAGTAAAGGCATTATTTTTTTTTTTTGCTAGAATCCTTGAAGGATATATCAAGTACAGAATAAGATAAATAATTTAAAAATTTTACAAAAGTCACAAACAATGCTTATATTAGTAGCAGTGAAAGATGCATAAACATTTCTAAATTCAGAGCTAACAAATTTTAATTGCAAAGATTAACTTACTATTGCCTAATCCTTGCCTATTTACCTAGACAAATAGAATTCTCATCTTTTATTTGGAAGTAGACCAAATTTTATTTGGTTTATATAAATGTAGACAAAACATCTGAATAAAGAGTAAAAAATAGTATGGCCAGTCATCCATTTATCCCAGTTATCACATAAATCTTAATATATGCTGAAATACAGATCCTCAAAAAAAAGAGAGAGAAACGAAGCTTTCTAGGTGTCTTATTTACACAAGCTGAATCAAACGTTTCATTTTAGATACCTTTCCAGATGGAATTCTCACTTTCATCAAATATTTAGACTTTAGTCAAACCTTGTTAGTTCTGAAAAACAGACAGTAAGGTAATCTACAAAGTCAGAAATTTTTTTCGTACTTGTTAGTAAGAATTACACCTGTAATCTGTTATCTCTCTTTCAAAAACCACTCTGAACTTTTCATTTGTTTGCCATTTATTAAACAAACTCCCTTGGCTTCCACGACATCACATTCTTTTTTTTTTTCTTCTACTTTTATTGTTTTTTTTTTCCTCAGGCACAAGCACTGCCTGCTTTCCTCTGCTTGCTTCATTTGTTTTTCCTCAGCATTTTACCTTTGGCCACATTGTTTTTTTTTCCCTCTATGTCATTCAGTCAGTTATTCTCAATAAACATGGTGCATTTTGGAAATTTGTCAGGGCATCATATGTTGTTACGTAAGTAGGAACATTTTTTTTGTGGGCAGGGACCGATTATGCCAGGTGTCCCGCTGTCTAGGGAATAGTCCTATGAAACAGGAAATGGCCCACAGCCTGGACCACTCTTAAGAGTTTCACCAGTCATGACATACCAAGATATTCTGAGGTGAGTATCAAACTCCAATCTACGTGAAGTCCATCGGACATCTGATCTAGGGTGGGATCATGTGATGTCTTTCGTTCTGAACTTTACTAGTCACCGAGTCTAGCTTCTTCCATACCTGGATTCCCTAAAGTCCCCTTCCCTCTACCCTTCTGCTTCCTGCAATGCCATGCTGACCAGAACTGGGCCAAACTTCACAAGGGGTGGGCACAGTCCAATTGCCCCTGATCCAGATACTAGCCTCACGCCAAGAGGTTCCCAGGGCACCTGCCCTTCTGGCAAAATGGCAACACATTTGGGGGTTTCTGCTACCCACTCCATTTCAGTAATTCTCTAGAAAACCTCATAGAACTCAAGAACCACTACACTTAGGATTACAGTTTTCTTATAGCAGAAAAGGACACAAATAAGGACCAGCCAAAGAAGAGATGCGCAGTGTGAGGTCTGAGAGGGTCCTAAATACTAAGACCCACATCAAGTCAGCAAACGTCACTCTCTGTCACAGTGATGTGAAACAATCTGCAGAGTACTGGTTACCAGGGAAGTTCACCGGATCTTACCAGTTTAGAGTTTTTGTTGGGATGTCATCACACAGCACTTAACCAATGTCTTGGCCATTGAATTCAATCTCCTGGCCCCCTAAATCAGGCCACCATCTCACTCATCTGGACCATTATAATAGCATCTTACATGATCTCACCTTTGTGTATCAACCAAAGGTGCAGTATCAAAAAATAACATGTCATTTCTCTATTTAGAATCAGATATTTAATAAATATTTCAAACAAATAAATCTGGATGGGAAAATTCTAAATAAATATAACTTAAGTGCCACAGGTTTGGCTTGAGTAAGATTTGGGCAAAATGATAAATTGATGTCACACAATTCCTCATTTTGTGAAATTGAAGCCATAGAAATTCAGTATTATCTCTTTGGAACTTTGATCCATATAAGTTGCCTATAGTAGACAATCAAGAGATAATTTTGAATATCCACCAACATCACACTTTCCAGAGTGAGAAATCATTCATAGATCTCAAAAAGTGTAACTGTACTAAAGATTTAGTTGGGTGTAGAACTTTAATGTAATTTTTAAATAATTTTTATAATTTTTAATAATGTGGAACACATGCTATTATAGAAATAGAGTCATTATTCTAGTCTTGATAAGAGGAAGATAAGAATTATAATACATTTAAATTTTAAAAGATTAAACATCCTGTATCTACCATGCATACATATTTATAAAATATTATAAAAATGTGAACAGTAAAGTCATAGATTTTTTTAAATCAGAGGAGCGAAGTTGCTGGATTGTGGTACATTCTCACACAGAAATAATCCTTCAAATTAAGATTGTATCAAAAGGACAAAAATACTTTGAATCACATGCTAGCAGTAAATGAGGCAGGTGATTTGGTTCCTTGTTTAGTGTTTCCTTCTTAGTTTAATCTATTTTCCATTCAAATCTAGTAATAAAAATTATTCTACTTAAGGTTTTTCCCAATGAAAATGTGCAATAAACAAAAAAAAAAATTCTTAAATACAGAACAATGAAAATTTTACTTCCGTTTTATTTCATGCCAGAGATTGACTTTTCTGAAAGAAATGCGTTTCCTCTTCTTACGTTATTTCATTATCTCTTGATTAATCAGATTTTTCCAATAAAGTTATCTAATCCTATTTCTAAGTCAGTTACCTATTATTGAAAACAAAATTTTGTCCCCCACTGTTAGTTTCCATTTGCTAGTATAAAATTAACATTTTACCACCAATTTAATGGCTAAAACAATGCTGATTTATTACCTTACAATTCTGTAGCTCAAAAGTTGGAAATGGTCTCACTGGGCTAAAAAGGTGTTGACATGGGTGCAATCCTTCTAGAAACTATAGGAGACAGTGTGTTTCCTTGCCTTTTCCAACTCCAAGGATACCTGCTTTTCTTGGTTCATGGTCTCCTTCCTCCAAATTCAAAGTCAGCTCCTCACGCTGCCACCCCCTCCCCAGTTCTATTCTGTCTCCCTTTCCACTGTTAAGGGCCTTTTATGGTTATACTCAGCCTGTCTTAGTCTGTTCAGGTTGCTGTAACAAAACACCACAGACTGGTCAGGGTCCCTTCGCCATAATGTCACATGGCAGATGGGGTGAGGGAGCTCCCCTGGTCTCTTTTATAAGGACACCAATCCCAATCAGAGCCCTCATCACCTCATCACTTCCCCAAGACTCCATCTTCAACAGAAGCACTTTGGGCATTAGAATTTGACATATGAATTTGGAGGGGACACAGATATTTTAGTATATACTAGGGCCCAACAGGATAATCCAAGATAATGTCCTCAGTTGAAGGTCATCTGAGTATCAATTTCAATTCTATCTGATGCCCCTTTTAATTCCCCTTTGCCATATTCAGAGAGTCCTGGAATTGTCACTGGAATTGTCTCTCGAGTTCTATTATTTTGCCCGATGCATTCACCAACCGGTGTACTACTTACTCCACTGAGTTGTCAGGTGATGGAAAGATATATTTTAGAACTTAGCGTTAAAAAGTATAAATGACATACTGAAAATTAATTTTCCCACTCTATATTAAACATGTTCTTATCCATCTAACAAAACATTTACTAGGTACCTACTCTATCCACATACCGAGGATTGCTTAGAAAACAACCCTCCCGCAACTTTGATAAAGTTTATAATGCATTAGAGTAAAAGGTATACTGTAATTGGGCTAAAATTACAAAGAGATATCCCCCCAATTACGAGATTCATTAGGAGATCTCCAAATAGGCAACAGTGATGAATTCACTAAAAGATGTGAAAAATTATTTCAGCTATGGTAAAAGGTCAGACTCTGAGGCAGGGGGAGCCTTCCAGTACAGTTCAAATCACTTCATGCAAGAGCCTGGCCTGGTTTGGGCACTTTTGAAGTAAAACTCAGTTTCTTGAAAGATAACTGGAATGTTTGTCTTAAGCATGTCAGGTGAACAGTTCGACTGTTACGCTAGCAGTCAGATTGTAATAAGACGCACCGAAGACATGAAGAGAAGAGTGATGGTCGTTTTCACTACAAGAACGTAGCAGTATAGTTCACAGGCAATCTAGAGAGAACATTAAGCTCTGTGGGAGCATTGCTAGAGTAGGGAGCCATTTCCTTTGTTACTATAGAAACAGCAAAATGTCAACTATTTTTAGAGCTTTGTTCCAAGATTCAGACAGCCATGCTAGTTATCAGTATGTTTAAAGATGCCAAAAACATATGCCAAGTAGCATAGCTAGAAATCCGCAATTATAGGGTAATTTATTTTCTCTAGAACATTTTAATAACATGCATGCCCCCGCATTTAATGTTACTTATGCAAGTATATATCCACACATTATAAGCAATTATATAAACAGCATTATTTTATATACACATAGTTAATAAATTACTTCCACATCTGGTTATTCAAGGGCGAGTATAGCATTATAGTGTTCATTACTATAAACGCTGTAATGAACTTGGTACATAGACAATTAGTTGGCCTCTGTTTTCACTTAGCTAATTTCTTTCACCTTCAGTAAACATCCACAGAAAACCAGACACCCCACGAAGTTCTGGAAATATAAGGATGACAAAACTACCATATTTTTGCCCGAGTACATAATTTCTAAACATGAGCTTAACCTTAAGATGCATTGTGTTATAAAATCTGACAAGAATTTTAGAACAAATTGTTAGTTAAGGAGACTTTCTCCAAAAATAAAATGTCGGTTCTTATTTTTTTGCCAAGAAGCAAAACTGAAGAATGGATTCAGCGTTGTGCAATTTCCTTTGTGTTTGATGCTTAATGAAGCTTCTCTGGCAAACAAGAATCCAAAATCCATCTGTGCAGTATACTTTACATATTTGGAGATAATGAAAAATTAGTAACTTTTATGTTTTTTATGGGAAAGGTATAAACCATGCAATTATGAAAAAAGATGCATTTCTAGAAATTTTGAATTACCAAAAGTAGAGTTCACTCATTACCTTGTATGTATGTGTATAACTCATTACTTTTGCCTTCTTTCTTTTGTTTTAACTTAAAGTATACATTTTGGGGTTTTACAGACAAATGTAATTATTAAAAGCAATTTAAGAAGAAGTGATCTGGCAGATTCTTCTTAGACTGAGATTTCCTTCTTAGATTACCACGATGCCTCCTAAGAGCTGGAGACAGACGACTAATCGAAAGTAAGAGAGTCAGGAGAACTTTCGCAGGAAAATCGTCCTCTCATTTGAAGTGATTTACATACCATTGTTACACAGTCCTGACTAGCAAGTTAAAAATCAAGTTGTTAGGCAAATTTATCTAATGTAAGTGGGTTAAAAACCGGTATTAGAATAACAAATTGCTGTATTGATTACTTCATTAAAACTGCTGTCCATTGGTTAAGAAGTTATAGGCAAGCCTTGATGGCGAAACAAAGGGAGTAGAGGGCTGCTATAAGCTAAAATAGTTGTCTCTCTGAATTAATGAATAAAAATTAAATGATTATTGTACTGAGCTACCATATTCATCAAGAACAGGCAAATGATGCAAATTAAGTCAACTAACATTTATGTATTACCTTCTATGTGCTATGTCTTACGATATAGAGTTGGACTGGTTAGTATATAAGAAAAATCGTATTTGGAGGTTCTTTCTTTTCTTTTCTCTCTTCCTTTACGCCCTCTCTTTCCTCTCCTTCCCTAACAAATATTAATTATGATCTATCTACTATAAGCCAAGCACTATGTGGATGTTACAAAGGTTACTGTGCTCTCAAATTTCTCATTGTCTTATTTGAAACAAGAAACAAGAAAAAAAAGTGGGGGATGTGCGTGATAGATATTTAACTCATGCTGAAGAGGTCGGTGCAGGCTTCCCGAGTAGAAGTTCTGAATGATGAGTTCGGGAACGTGATTAGGAAGGGGCTGTTGGGGTCGGGAGTGGAGGCCTGAGGAGGAGGGAGCCTAGTCCAGGCAGAGGGATGACCGAAGCCATGTGCAGACATGCGATGGTAAGATAGCTTGGTGTATGATGGAATCTTGGTCTATTTCAATTTTGTGGGGGTCATTTATGATGAGTAAAAGAAACCCGCTTAGGGCCAACCAAGACATGGGGATGTGTGAAAAGTATCCAGAGGTGTCTAAAGAATCCAAGATGGGGGAAGGCAGCCAGGCCCCATGATGGTCTGGCGCCCACCACAAACGAGCCTGCACAAGCTGACTCCCTCTATTTCTTTGGGGTCACATGGTGCTTCATCTCTGTTTTATTCAGCACCTGTGTTTCAGCCTTCTCTGCAGTTTCTATTTCGCCCTAACCTTTTTTTAACACCTAGTGGAAAAATCAGACCCACCTCTGCATCACGATTCACATCGGCATCTCAACAGAATCTGTCAACGGGCCATTTTTCCCTCCAAGTCCAGGTTACTGTAAGCAGAAATTCCCGTGGAATCACATGACTGTCGTCCATCCAACCCTTCTCTGAATGGATTAGAAAAACTTCAGAAAACTCTACGGTGTGCACATCAGGGCCAAACCTGAGAGCGTGCTCCTGCAGGAAGTGATCACCACAGCGGGGCAGCCCTCTGCGAACACGGCAGAGACTGTGTGGCTGAGGTGGCGGGAGGGGTTGAGCGGAGGAGAGAGAAAACACCTGCATCTCGCAAGTTACAGTAAGAACTCTGGGCTTTATGCGAGGGAGACGAAAACCCGAGACTTGTAATCCACATGAAGAGATTTTCTCTTTTAGAAAGTGCACCCTATACTTCCAGTGCAAAATATTTAAATGGGTCAATAGTCAGTGTAGAAAAACCTGTGTCACGCAGGTGAAATACAATTCACTAGTGGCAGAAGATAAACAGTTCGGAAAGACTGGAAATAAAACCAGGTCACAATGAAAACCACGAGGAGCACCATCCCCAGAGTTACTATTAAGGTTTCTATTAGGTTTGGATCCAGGATTTGGGGATACAAAGACGGGGTGATTTTGGGATCCTCTTTAATAAAAAATACAACATTATTAAAAATAGAATTAAGAATAAATGTAGATATTTGTGTAGATCAGAAAAAAAGGTAACAGTGAACTTAATATTTCCCCAAATCGACTTCCCTTTAAGCAGATCCCACAGATCCATGAGACGCTCTGGTATCATCCAGCATGAGGGGAAGCACGGCAGAGAAGCTGGGGTGCAAATTCACACTGATGCTGATCGAATGCAGTAAAAATACCTTTCTTCTGAAAAATTTAACACATGTAAGGCCGTGCAAACACACCTCGGGTCCCGCCTAAAGGCACTGACGGGTGAAGGATGTTGACGCTTAAGCTTCATTAAGTTTCACTGTAAATCCACCTCCAGTTACTACTGTGACAGACTGAAATCTCCCAGGAAAGCAGAATATTCCAGTGTCCCCACAAACCCACAGGTAGATTGGAATCAATCGATCAGGAAGAGAGTAATGTTATTTATTCCACAGGAGCTTAGATGTAGCATTAGAATTCATTTAAACCTATAGTTTTACTATTATCTTCCATGTATAGTTAATAGAATACTATTTTAAATGCCTGTGTATATTTGTTGGCTGATGCCCAGGAACTGAGAAATATATCATCTCTCAGAAATACCTGTTGTTTAAAAAATGTGAGGGTTCCAAGTTACTTATAATAATCTATTTAATTCTAAGGTTTTTTTGAATTTAAATGTTTAATATCCTGAGTATGTATGAAGAAGTATTTTATTTTATTGCCTGTAGGTGACTGGAAATGAGTGATAGTGTGTATCACTATTTATGGGTTCTATTTATGCTCTTCTAAAGGGGACTGTCCAGGTTAAAGAAGCATTTTCCTAATGCATTTGTGGTCCCTTGAAAGTACATTCTAAATAGACGTACCAGAAATCCTTGTTTTTCAAGAATACTCAAAATAGATAACTTTTGAAAATTAGTTCAAAATTTATTTTCACTGAGTAGATGGGAAGGCCTTTGGGGTAAAATGAGAAAAAAAAAAAAAGAGCCAAATTTCATGGACTCTAAAATATTAGGCTCTAGTGAATGTTTTAAAGGAATCTTGTAACTTAGAAATGGATAGATTTTGTACTATCTATAACTTTTTATCCACCTAGTTACCAGAAAGTTTCCTCGCTACTTATTTCTGAGCAAGATAATATCATCACTTGGTATTTATAAAATATCCTTCCATAGAGTAGATCTTTTTACTTTTTCGTAATTTGCGTTTGATGCTTATGGAAAGTGTCATTCTGACATCTCTAGATACCAAAGTCCTTGATTTATGCCGTGGCTAAGCCTTGAGGCTGCGCAGGCTTCTCAATGGTCTCAGCCAACGCAGTTCCGGCAAGCGGTTTCAGCGATAGCGGGACGGCTCAGGGCTTGGCCTCTTTTCTGCATCTGTCAGCCAATGCACCAATTAACTCAGCTACGATTTTTATGATGTGTACCAATTTCATTGGGAAGTGAATCCACGGCAATAGGTTTTACAGTCGCCTCAAGAAACAAAGAGCCTAAACTAATTGCAAAAGCTGTCAGTATTGTCATCGAGCCAGTGGGTTGAAAAGTTTGCTAAACCATCTCCCGCCGTTTGCTATGTACCTAAAAAAAAATTATGATTTTACCTAAAATATACTATTCCTTTTAGAGCTGAACATAAAACAAGGGGAAATTAATTTTAAATATATATATAAATGCAGAACTTAAGTGCTGTATTTATATGGTCATAAATATCATTGAATAAATTGAACAATCCCATTCTTCTCAGTTATAATAAATCCATTGCTAAGACTCCTTATCAGGCAACATTTGGCCTTCATGAAAATGCAGTTTTTCAAAGTTTATAAACATATTCTGTGTCAGATCTGTTTTTATGGCTTGCCTGAAAGGAGTAATAATTCCTGGAAAGAGTAAATGTATGGCTACCTTCCCTCTTTTGGTTGTGAAAATCAGATCGTCTTGTGACCATGTGAAACTAATGTGAAAATGGGAGAGCTGTAAGGAAAAAGAAAAGCTGTGACCTGAGGTGAACGTGAGGGTGGAAGAGGAGGGGGTCAGTAGGGTTAGGAACGGAGGAGAGGGTGGGTTCCTGTGCAGAGTGTAGGCCGTGGGAAAGCATGTTTGCTGTTTTCTCACTTCCATATTGCCCTTGGGTGGGTCCTTGTCCACAAAATGGCTACTGGAGTGAGAACAGATCCATTTGGGATCAGAGACCAAGCTGTCTAGAATGAGAACTAATAAAATATTCTGGAAAGACTAGACAAAAAACTTTCCCACTCCATCACTTGACCAGCTGAGCTAAAAGATTCTAATTTGAGAATTATAGGCTTCTGGAAAAGAGCAGTGAGCAAGCATGAAGCCTGGAGATTGTCCTGAAGGTCAAGGTCACCTATAAGGTGAGGCAGTTACGTCCAATTGGTAGTAGAGGTAGAGGTCTCTTTTCCCTGAAGCATATTTTCCTTAAATTCCTAGAATAGGAGCTATTGTGTGTCCCTCCTTTCTGTAACTATCGATGAGAGCCAAAATGGAGCCCATATGTGAAAAAAATTTAAAATCTGAGGAACAAAAATGTGTATAAAAGACTACAAATACTACACAAAACAGAATTAATATATCTTAAAGAAAAAAATTATAATAAATCGGTCTGAAACACTCTAGAAGCATTAAAGGCAAATAATGGTTATCATAAGCAGAAACAAATAGAAACATCTATGGAATCGATGATGTTTGAATTTTAAAAAGTTAGTAGCTTAGAGGGAGAGCAGAATGTATGTAACAGAAAAGCATTTTAAGAGATTCCTTGAAATAAAATAAAATGGATAAAAGTAACTAGCGATACAAAAGAAAACTTAAGATATGTGGAATGTAGTAGCAGGCTTATCAATTTCAGGCTTATCAAATTCAGCTATATCCTTATAGCTGAATTTCTGGATACAGAAAAAGTAGAGAGGGAGAAAAAGTATTGAAAAAATAAGGACTAAGAAAAAAAAAAACCCAAATAGCATTATCTCAAGATCACTTTAAAATACAAATTTTATATAATTAAGTATAAAAGGAAAATTCTTTAAAAAAGATTCCTAAGAAAGATTATATATTCTACAAAAAAATGAGAATTAAATTGTCACCAGTCCAATACTGGGTGGAAAAATACTCTCTTAAAAGTGTCAAAGTGTTAGTATTTATACTCAAGCAAATTATTTAAATTGAAAGGTGAAAGAGCATGTTCTCTAGGGATTCAGTCCATAGAAATTTTTCTCAATACTCATAAGTGAATATTGACTATATTGTCTTGAAAACAGGAGTTCTAGAGACTTCCATTCCACAAGACTATGTGCAAATTTATTCCAGATGAACAACTCCAGCAAGAAAATAGGTAACTCAAGGTAGATTCTATGAGATATAGTACAAGTGTAAGTAAATTAATAGTTTAATGTAGTTTATTGTTATGTAGATTGTTTATAAAATAAAGCAAAAATCAACAAAATGTTTATTTATTATAATTAAATTAGATTGTAAATAATGTCAACATAGCTGGGTGAAGAAAGGAGAGAATGAAATATAAGAAGATGTGAGCACTATATTCAGGGAAAAGATACTGATATTTATGAGCTTAACAAATTGAAAAAGAAAAAAAAGCATGTTGCCCTATTCATAAATCATTAAAAACAGTCATTAAGATCTTTAAAACTAACTCGACTGAATGTTGTTTCTTAACAATGTAATATCCAAAAGGAAATCTCAACAAATTTGGCAAAATCAACAGCTTAGAAGATATATTTGCTGATGACAATAAGATAAAAGTTGAAATTATTAAATGAGTCTATATTCAAATTATATATAAAGTGTATAAAGTTCAAATAGAAACATATTTTTATGCATGTGTGTACAGACTGCAAATAAATGTATGTCATTTGTTATATGAATACAATTATAAAGATTAATGAAAATACTTAGAATCAAATGAAAATGGAAACATTACATCTCAAAAATATAGAGAACAGCTGAAAAAGTACTGCTGAAAAATAAATACGTTTACATATATTTAGACAGAAACAAAACAAACTCTAAAAAAAAATCAAAATATCTAATTTTAAAAGCTAGTGAAAGATCAAGAGAGCAAACCCAAGGGACACAAGTATAAGAAAATAATAACCATGAGAGCAGAGGTCAGTAACACAAACAATAGCAACCAGAGAAAAATCAATAGATAAGATTAACACAACTAAACAGACAACAATAGTGTTTTAGGAAAGAACAATAATTTAGCCAAATCTCTGCAAAGAGGATAAACTAAATGAGAACATGCAAATAAATTCTGAATGTAAAACAGAAATAATTCCAAACACAACACAAGATTAATAGCATAATAAAAGAACAGAATGAACAAACATACACTAATAAATTTAGAACTTAAGAGAAAACAGCCTTTTATAGTCTTATATTTTTTATCTTTTCATTTACTACAAATAACTTTTTGTTTATTTCGTGATGCATAATTACAAGATTTGCTTTAAAGTATTTTCTTTAGCTGATAATTTCAACGTCTAGAATTTCTTGCAGCTGACATCTTTTTATTGATTTTTTTTTAAAATAAATCACATTTCCCTGGTTCCTTTAATATGGAGTAATTTTGATTTTCCTCTTGTGCAAGTGTAATATTATGTATACTCTAGGTTCTGTCATAAATCTCTGCAAAATATTGAGGTTTTTGTTTCAGGAGGCAGTCAATCCTGTGAGTCTTACACTGTGAGTTTTGTGTTACTTTTTGTGTGAGTTAGTTTCATTCTCAGCTTTCTTCTTTAAGCCTTTGCTACACTGGCTTGAGTCTAATCCAAGCATGTATAGATCAAAGGTTAGTCTGGAACATGTGAGGGTTCACACACAGAGTTAAGGGACCTCCATAATTGGTTCTCTCCCTCTATTATCCTCCCTTCACTTGCCAACCTATAAGTACTGCATTTCTGGTTTCCTCAAGCCCAAAGGACAAAATAATTTATGTCGATGGTTTACATCTGGCAGGGTGTGGCTTCCTGACTGAAACCTACTTTTGGAAAATGACCTTGAGGAAAAAAAAATAATAAATTTTCCTCCAAAATTCACCTGCTTTTGTTCATGTTTTCAAGCCCTCAGGTAATTGTTTTTATGTTCTGCGAAGCTGATAGGTATAATTAGTGAGAGGGTTGGGCTGAAGTCCATGTTACTGTAGACTTTTTATAAGTAGGTTATAGACTCAGATTTCTGGATACTAATTAACTCATCTCTTCCTCCTTTAGGATTTTTAGCAATATCCATGGTATTCTCATGTAAAACAGTGCATTTTTATTGAGCAATCACCATGTGTTAATAAGACAGGGATGAAAGATTCAATCCTTGGTCTCTGAAAACTTTGAAAGCCAAGAATGAAGCCAGTTTAGTAACTAAAACAAATGCAGCTGTGATAAGGACAACAGTGGAGACATTCGTAGGATTCTGTGAGAATTCAGAGAAAGAGCTTAAACTCAGCCTGTTGAGTCTTCCTAGAAGAGGCTGTTTCTAAACTGAATCTTGAAGGATGTGTAGAAATCACTCAGGTGATGAGTCAAGAGATGGCGTAAGAAGTCTTAGGCATAGAACAAACAAGCAAAACACATGCTGAGTGGTGTGGAGAGACTGATTAAAACTTAGAGGCATCACATAAATCAGTATGCAGTGCCCTGGGAGGTAGGTGGGGTGTTGACTGAGAGATTGATAAGGACTGGATAGATGTGGAGGAAAGACTTGCTCTTTGGGACACCTGGAGGCCACAGCGCTAAACCTGGGAGCTGAAGAGGGCTGAAATCCCTGAATTGAAGAAGAAAAAGCGAGAGTTCAAAGTGGATGGAGTAGATTTGAGGGAGATTTTGGAACTGATTTGAGAAGGTTTGGTAATGAATTTGATGTCCCAAGTAAGGGAGATGAAGTCACAGGAAATGTCCTATTCTTGCGTATTGTATAAGGCAAGAAGTTCTATCAAGGATCGATTTAGGAACCGTAGTTTGGAGAGAGGTCCTGTGTAGTTGAGATCATGCTCCAACTTGAGATGCCTACATGGTTCTCACACAAACACACCAAGCGGGCTCTTTGATCAATGCAACTAGACTACAGGATGTAGGTTAGGGCCAATTGTCCTTCTTTAGGAGGTCATGGCCCTATAAATGTCAGAAGGAGAAGGAACATTGGACATCATTTACTTGATCAATGTTGTTTTTCAGAGAAGCCTCTCCAAATAGAAAGCTAAAGTGACTCATTCAGTTGGTAATCTCAGACAAGCTGGAAATTCAACACAGACATGTACTGAGCTTTCATCCAGGGACATTAGCACCATGCTGGCCTGCCCACACGACTCTGGAGTCACACTGTCCTCGAAACTCAAAATCACATGCTCAGGTGCCAGACATATGAGCGACTCGGTTGATTTCATCTTGTGAAATTTCAAAAGAGTAGCTTTCATTCTTGCTCACAATTTATATTTAAATTCCCAATGATAAAAGCAAGGGACAGAGAAGAATGGGACAATTGGTAGAAATGGTGAAGGAATGGAGTTTGAGTGACTAAACCTGACTCATTTGAAAAATAAGTACCTGGACTAGCGAGCAATCACTTAAAGTAGGCAATCGATATAAAAAGAGCCGGGCAGAAAATCTGGCACGATAATAAGCTTCCAGTCAAGCAACTGTAGCTTTGTTAGTTTAAAAATACAGCCACAGAGTTTATTCCTCCAGTATTCATTAGAATCCGGAAGACTGCCTAGAACTAATATCTGGAAAAGCAAAACTCTGGGCTTTTCCACGGGAGACAAGTTTCCCAGGTGTGTAGTTATCACCTGAGGGTAACTGGCTTGTTCAACAAGTTTATTCTTAAAAATGAAACAAAATATTACCGCCGACAGATTCAACCTTTTTTCAAAAGTGTGCGTGTAATGCTTGAAATCTTTAGAATTTCACCCCAAACACTAGGAAACCAGCATATGGATCAAAACCAGAGACAGTTTTGCTATCATCACCCAAATGTAATGTAGAAAATTTGAAGAAGAGAAGAGATTCCTTCTCCCTTAATGATGCAAATAAATCTCTCTGCCCTGCAAACTTCAACTGTTTTAAATGTAAGTGATCATTTAAGACAATCTTGATTCAGTTTATTATGTCACTGTGACATGAAGAGGAAAGGTCAACTCAAACTCTCTCTTACTGTGATCCCACTAAAAGTGCATGACACGTACAGTGATCGAAACCACAGATACGTGAAAAGCAGCAATGACACACAAAAGCACAGTTACGCTACTGAAGTTGCTGTCCCACACTCAGATGCCTGTCCAGTGAAGCACCGCCCCCTCCCCATCACTTAGCTTGGCTAAGTGACAGATCAGCCTAGTGTAGTTCCACAGTTGTGTTATATTGAGGAAAGTCTGTGCTGATTTTAAACAAAACAAAAGAAGAGAAAGGAAAACAGTATAGGCCTCAATGCTGCAATTACCAGCCTACAATTTGGGCATGAAACTATTTTAAGCTCCATGGTTCAAATAGGAGTTTGGATTAAATGGCCTCTCATGAGTCACTTCCACTCTCAAAATCTGCAGTGCTACTACCTGTTCAGTGATATGCTACTCTCTGTTCCTTCAGAAAACCTTCAGCCCCAAAATTCCATTAAAATATCTCGATGTGTTTAAGCAGAAACAGTTTTTCTCTCCAGACCTTATACATTGTAGACAAGAAATTAGAGTTTCTTTATACTGACTGAGAATAAAGAAACTCTAACGGACAGACCCTCCTTGAGGAAGTCTTTGGATGTGATTAATTCTTTATGATCATGACTCTTCCTTGGCTATTCTTTAGCAACTAACACAGTGTTTGGCACCTGTTATCAATATTGTCACATAATATCACAGATCAATCATACTACTGCATTACAAGCTACAAACACTAGCCCTGACTGATTTCAGCAAGAACGAAAAAAAATATTTATTGGATTTTAAGTAGTTTATAGGATTTCTGGGAGAGCTGGGAATTTAGGGCCCCAAGAACAGGAAGCTATATGGCCAGAACCAGAGTCAAAATCACACCAAAACGTGTCAGTCTTTGGTTGGCACCTCTGCCTGCTGCCATCACCGTACACACTGGCACCTGCAGCTGTTGTCACTGGCACTGCTGGCACTGGCCCTAGAATGTTTCCCCTGCTGGCTCCGCCACCCATGGAAATGGACTTTGCTCTCTCTCCTGTCATTTGCAGAAGCAATTCGTCACTCTATTCATTTGAATCCATTTCTTCAGATTCAAAACTTGAGGAGACACTTCTAGTCACCACCCTTAGGTCATACGCATATGCCTCAGCTCCCAGGACATGGAGAAGGCAAACATGTGGCTTCCTTCCTAAACACATAAACTAGAGACTTCTTCAGAAGTAGCAGCCTCAAAATGATGAATTTCAAATATCATAACACCCTTGAAACTTCTGTTACCAAATGCATGAAGGATCCTTCAACATATGCAATATTTGACCCCTTTCCAAATACTCCAAGTCATGGTGAACACATCCTTCGTTAGACTCAGTTTAAACAAGATTTCTTTGCGTGCCTTGGGGGCAACTACACACACTTTCTGTATGTTTCCTTAATATCTATTCCACTACTGACAGGACGAAATATTAACTGTGCAGTTCAGTTGTCTATTGAGCCCATGGTTGTAAGCTCCTCAAGAGTAAATGGTCTTAATTTTATAGCTCAACAACCAGGACGGTGATTGTAAGGTTGACTACATTTGTTAAAAAAGTGAATGGCACTAGGATGTCTTCATGCCCTTGTTACTTTCAATGGTAACATGACTGGGGTGAGGATGAGAAACAGAAACTTTCACATCAGCTCACTGAACTTGAAGGACTTTCTCTGAATGAATTCCCCACACTGTAAATTATCACTGACATAGGTAAAAAAGTATATTACTTTATCACTAGTGTTTCCTTGAGATATGAAGTAGTAATCACCCAAATTTCAGCACACCTCTCTCTTATAAAGAACCGCATTCTAGGTTTCTCTTTAATATCTATGTACATTACTGGAAATAAGATAAGCTCCCCCCACCCAAAAAAAATCTAATTTTTATATATAGTAGAGAATGGTGACAGGTTGGCAAAAGGCAAAATCTACAGTCCATTCACATCACATTTATTTTACAAATTGGTTTTTACAAAGGATTCTATTTCAACAAAGGTTTCCAAAACTAAACTGAAATGAAATAAAGATTTAAAAAATCACTGGAATAGACATATCTAAATAATAGATAGAATAAAGGGATGATAAAATCTGGAATGCTGGTGAGGTCTGAATGAGTTTGGGGAGGAAGCTAATATAACCAGAATAAAGAATCATTCTTCAAAATCCTGTATAAAGAAATATTTTCCTTTTGATAGTAAATTTTCTATAAATTAATTAAACGATAAACTACTAAAACTGAAGATGTTAGATGAATGCTGGTTCTAGGTCAGGCCACTGCCTCCTTGTTGTACATATTTAGAAAACACAGGTGTGTGATGATGCCCGCTCTGCTTCTAAGAATCTACCTGCCTAAAAAGTTCATTACTCTAGTTGTCCTGAAGTAGCACACTGGAGGCATCCATTTCCTTTGCAACAGAAAGGTCAAAGGAAGGAGAACACAGAGACTTCGTGGAGGTTATTAATCGCTAGAGTAACAAACTCAGATGCTTTCAAGGAACATAACAGAAACACGTAGAGTCTCATTTGTCATACCTACATTTAAAAGTGAAGGCTTTTGTCATTCCCAAATAAAGGCTGACCCAATGATGCCAGATTTTCAGAAATTAGTTTCCAAAAGAAGCAATTCAAATGTTTTTAATCTGAAATCTTTAACATGTGAATATCGACGCGTGCTTTTATAACATCTTGCAGACAAAACCAGTCTGCCCTCCTGCCTGCCGACGGCCAGTTTGCCTCCTCTGGTTTAGAAATGTTCTTGATTTTCTCCTTAACAAGAGAAACATTGGGTGTTGCATTTTTTAGCTAGGGATTTTAATTCGTTAAATGGTTTAGCATGTCGCACTATGCTGTTCTGTGATGTTTGGGGGGTACCTTATGAGTGGGTGCCACCTTCAGGTACCTCCTTGTTGGCGGGAAAGTATCATGGGAGCCAGGAGCAGCCAAGTTAGGCTGCCTCTCCTATGCCCTTTGAACACATCACCCAACTTTCAAAGATAATGCAGAAAATGCATGTGCGACGCTTTCTACCATTCTATGCCTAAATCAAAAGCAAAACCAGTGTACAGATACCTCTCTAGCTCTACTTCTTTGTTTCATCTGAAAAAGTCTGAATCCTGTTAAACACAGGTTTAAGCTTTTGATCAAATTCAAGTTCATTTGTTCTTTCAACAACTATTTATTGAATTCCTATTAAGTATCAGACAGTCTTCTAGGTGCTGCACAGGAAGCAGTTAATAAAGCAAAGTTCCTGCCTTTTTGGCTAGTGAATTTTTGCAAGGAGTTTTGAAAATAATATGCTTATAACAAAATCTGTGGTTTTTTTTTTAGTCCAGTCATCTACTTATTATAATCTTAAAATATACCCAATGTTAAAGATCTAATTTTTTGATTAATGGTCTATTCTTAAACAAACACAAGAAGTCATCTTACTAACTTTTAAATAATTACAATCAATAATTAAACGATCAAGAAAGATCCATTCTATTTTGTTTAAATGATTCAAAGGGAATTGGAAAGAATGGTTTATCTGGCAGAGTTATGTATAATTATTTTCCATTAATATGTGCAATCGACCAGAACTGAAGCTTGGAAATATGCAGTGTTTTGGGGGGATATTACAGAAGGGACTATAAACTAAATAGGCTTGTACACTAGTGTACTAAGGAACATTTTATTGCTGTTATATAAGAAAACAGCATATTGCTATTACCATTAGTGCAGGCAGCGTGCAGATTCGGACCTTCAGGAACAAATTGTGATGGGTGACACTGCCTGGTGTTAGGTTTTGCTCTTAGTGACACACCCTTGCAAATGGCCCAGCATATATTTGCTATGACCTTGGGGAAACATCAGTTTCCTAAAGATAAACTGACCAACGTGTATAAAAGGCATGTCATTCCAAACTCGTGAAGCATAAAGCAGCTTAAATAACTGGCATCCAGGAAATGAGCATAATAAAAAGGAGTGCAGAATCACGTCCTTATCGTGGATTGCTTTCACAAAAGTTGCAGATGTTGGAAGGATGTCTGCTGCTGGCACTAGTATTTCAGTATTCTTTGCTCAAGCCATTCAGAGTCTACAGGTCTTCCATGCGGGTAGAAAGTCTGGCTCTCACCCCTTCTGATCCTATTCCTCCATGTCTGTTTCTGGGTGAATGTGGCAGAGAAGGAGCCCATGAGACTTTTTGGCAAAGTCTAAGACATGAGCAGTGAGACTCACCTGCAGGGCAAGCGTCGAGCAGCAGTGGGTGCGTTCTTGTCTCTGGTCCAGCCCTGCTTCTCCCAACTGCGTCTCAGCCACTGTCACAGGCCTCTTCCTTCTTAAAGAGTCTTCTTCTTTCCAGATCATGAGGCAGCAGCTCTGCAAACAGAGCAGGGGTTAGTCAAACTTAATGAAACAACTCCCCACTGTATTTTTCTCACTACAGATAAATTCACACAAAGAAGTGGATGTTCTTATTTCCATAAAGAGAAAGATAGTTCTTGAGGAAGAAAGTGCACAGTATGGGAAATAAATTTGTTTGATAGGACTTTTTAATCTCTAAAATGACAATGAAGAATAATGCATATGTTTAGAAATTTGGTGATTACTTCTTGTCTCTGGCAATTAACAATCATCTCAAGGAATGATTTCCTCCTCAGGCTCAGAAAACAGATTTTGAGTTTAGCACAATATCATGGGGGAGACTGCAAAACAGAGACCGATAAAATTAAGTTTTTTTTCTAAGCATTCTGTGTATAGAACAGCCAAAAGACTTCAGAGAAATCATATTTGGAAAACCCCAGAACCATCTATATAAACTTCCTGATATTTCTGAGCAAGGAGCTTTTAGTCTTTCTGTGAAAACTAATCGTGAGAGACTCAGTATTGTATTACTGATCATAATTGTTTTGTGGCCCAATTCATTCAACAGAAGGTTCTGTGCAAAATGGGCCTCTTTGCAAATCCACCCATTGATTAGAGTTCTACGTTTAGAGCCATGAGGAGAAGCAGATTACGTCTCCATATGTAGATGAATAAGCATATACTCCACATAGGGGGTACTTATTTTAAAATGGGGTGTAAAGTGACTGGGAAGCTATTACCCAAGGACCTGAAGTTTCAAAGTGTGTGGGAGACATTTCAGTCCTGCAGTAAATATTCATTAAGCTGTGCGCTATGCTGGGCACTAGAAAAGTTTTCTTTTTTTTTTTTTAAATAAACGGTGTGAAAAATATAACTTCTGAACACATATAAATGGCTGAAATGCATAAAAATTCTTTTTGAAATGACCCAGTTTTTTGCAAGCAAAAAACTGCCATTAGTACTTCTTTGCCATTTGTACTTCTTTGTACTTGACAATCGTAGGATTTGGGTCATTACCCTCCACCCTTGGCCGCCTAAGCCACACCTCCAGGCCTGTCTCCGGCCACAGCCGTGCAAGGCTGTTCACTGCAGGTGACCTAAGCTACTCCTGTTTTTTCCAAACACCATTTTACATTTGTTCATCCATGGTTTTGATTCCTTTCTTCAAATAGTTCTTTCTAGCCCTCGCCGAGAACTGTTGAGATTCCATTCATACACTCCTTATGAAGTTTTCCCCTGACTGTAGTCAGAGAAGAAATCCCATAGTCCACTGCTCCATTTTTAAGAACAACCATTCTACTTTTTGTTTTAAATAGATACATTTATGTGTGAGTGATTATCTGCAGTGTATCATAGGTTTTACCGCAACAAATGCCATTTCTAATCAATGTTATCTTCTTATGGGGAAAGACGTAAACTGGTTGTGGATGAGCTGGGCCTGGAGAAGTGGACACTTTTCAATGTAAATGTCCCCCTAAAAGAAGCCCTGAGTCCTGCAGACCCACTGTGTGTGAAAGGAGACTCATGAGAAAAAGGATGGGATGTATTTCACAAAAGACGAGCTTCGAGTGAGACTGTGAAGGAGAAAGACACTAGAATGGCAGTAAGAAGAGAAGTGTAATCTCTGGTGATTACCTTAAAAACTTGTTAGGGATCAAGACTGAAAGAGTTACAAAATACTAGAAACTGTGAACTTTTACATGTACATACATTTTAAGCTTTTAACTTTTTTTTTAAAAGCAATTTCTTCAGCCAGGTGCATTTGTTAGCAAGCAGCCATCTGTGACATTCGGCTCTCGCTCCCCTGTCATCCTTCCTTTCAGCTCCCACTAATGTCCATCAAAAAATTCTTATTAATGAAGAATTTTGGTTTCATTTGATCAGTGGAGAGTTCCACTCTAGCCTTAGCCCTCATGATTGTCTCAGAAGCTCGCTCATTTGGTTGCAGGATATGCAAGTCTCGGTCAGACTAAGCCACATGGAACCAGGCACCTGCGGCCATGGGCTCCGACTGTATCTGAGAAATCCAAACCTGGCCCGATTATCCAGAGAGGGGAAGACTAGGGCCCTGGAAACACAGATGGCTCATTTGGTAAAAGGTTGTTCAGAGTTACCTAATTGGACACCAACGCTCACAGCTTCCCAACACTGTATGAATGGTACCTACCAAATATTGCCTAATTGCAACAAATGCCTTAAATCAGATCACCAAAAATTAAACAATTAAATTAAATTAAATTAAATTAAATTATTAAATTAAATTAAATTAAATTGAAAAGTTAAATGAAATAGGTACAGGTACAGGGGTTTTAAGGGATTTGGGGCAGATCAAGGGGAAAAGACCAGGAGAGGCGGTTATTACACAGCAGGGCTCACTGGGCGACACTTAGACAGGGATGCATGAGAGACACTGTCTCTCCAAGCAGGGGACAGTGAGGGGTCATCACCCAGAAGGGTAGATGAGCCGGGGGTCTCCCTCAGGAAGAGGAGTCGAGAGGTGGCTGGCAAGTCTAGATGAGGTCACTTAGCAATGTGTGGTCAGTCTCTGGGTCAGGCGTCCCCAGAAGCGTAGTGGCAGCTGCTTGGGGCCTTCGTGATCTGGGACTAGCTTGTCTATTGCTAGCAGATGGGGGAGGAGTATGAGGTTGTTTTTAGGATATATAAAAGGGGCAGGCTCGACAAGGCGAAAAAATCTGCTTACTTGGGATATTTTTAAATAATTAGATGCATAAAATTTTAAGTTAGGCACTGGCAGACTGGGTCTGCCAGAAATAAAAAAAAAAAAAAAAAAAAAAAAAAAAAAAAAAAAAAAAAAAAAAAAAAAAAACAAGGGGACCGACACCCAGAGGTCATCTTTGGCTTATTTATAGAACAATAGGGAAAAGGGAAGATTGTGCCTTATCTCTGGAGGCCACTTTAATAGGACAGGGACACAGCATGAGGCTCAGGACTGTATATTCTACAATAAGACGAGAATGAGGAACAGGAGTTCAGGGGATCTGAGAAGCCAGTCTGAGGCTCTGCAGTGGAAAGGCCTGAGAAAGGTCCCTTCAAAGGTCAGTGCCACCTACCAGGAGCCAGCGACCCTCCACTGAGGAGCAAATTTCTTTATGCTTTCTAAAATCCTTCCCCGTTTCTTCTTACTTCTCTGTCAGGTGCAGTTCTTTTCCGACAAAAGCAAATCATTTTTATTTTTTTATCAGCTCAAAGCACTGTCATTTTGTCTATCCTCAAAATGGTTTAAACATTTCTATAAATGATAACCATAATAACCAGTCCAGACTGGATTTTATGCAAAATTATAAGTGTAAGCATTAGAGTCAATGTAGAAGAAAGACTATAATAGTCCGCTCCATATTTAGATTGTAACCTGTAAAATGTTTATTTAAAGTGTACTGTGTATCGGCCTGCTTTATGCCAGGCCTTGGGGACAACGCTGGGGAGGAGCGTGCGACTCCTGGCCTCTGGAATTTGATCAAGGTATCAACTGGGACCTTGCAAACGGCCTTCCCAAACAGCCTGACCAAATGAAGCAGTGCAGCTCCAGCCCATCCTGGGAGTGTGTTAGCTCAGCCTGCACATGCTGGTTATTGTGACAAGTCCCACAGTCACTCCCTGCAATATGGGCTTTGGATGTCTCCTAGGCTTTCAAGTCTCTGGAGAGAAGTCAGTACGGTCCAGTTCGCTTCTAGGTAGGTGAGCTGGATACACGAAAAAGGAAACTAAAGGCCGCGTGATGCTCTAGCATGTTGGGTCTGTGGTACAGAAGTGTATCGGTCAGCAAGGACTGCAGTGGCAAAGGGCCACAGACAGCGCGGCTGTAACAAAACAAATTTTTTTTGTCTCACAGTTCTGGAGGCTGGAAGTCCAAGATCAAGGCATCAGTAGGGTTGGTGTCCTCTGAGGCTCCTCTGCTTAGCTAGTAGATGGCTTCCTGTCTCTCTCCTGTCATTACTTAGGACACATTACTTGTGTCCTAATCTCTTCTTATAAAGAAATCAGTCAACTTGGCTTAGGGCCCACCCATAAATCCTGATTTATCCTAAATACCACTTTAGAGGCCCTGTCTCCACATACAGACACATGTTCAAGTGCCTGGATTAGGACTCCGCATGTGAATTCAGGGGGTACAATTTAGCTCATCACAAGGGATAGGGACTGAATCCTCCACTCTGTGATACCAATTTTGCTTAGTGAGAACATCCTACAACATTCTTTAGAAACACAGGATTTGCAAGCAGCAACCTCAGTAAAGACAACATCCTTTGCCTTGAGCACAATTATGTATTTCAGTTCATTTATCCTACACGGTTGTTATATGAGAGACAAGAAGGCCTCAGTGATGCTAAGTCATTGTTAGTAAGTGTGTCTGCTCTTTGCAAAACCAATGACCCTACTGCAAGTCTGACTGATCCATCCTTCTAAAACAATTGGTGCTCCACCCCCTTCCCCATAATAGTGATGCTATCTTCTCTGATGACAAAGGGTACAATTATCCAAAAGAGCCACCATCCATATTTGTAAGGTGATCTTTTGTGGCTGCTTATTCTATGAGATGGGTCAACGACTATTCTCATTAAAGAAAAGAAACCCACATAGTTCATCTCTGTTGGGGCCAATCCCATACATGCACCATTCATACGCATTTGAAAACAGTAGGAGACATGCTTTAGGCAGAGGGCAGTAGTTACAAGAGCTTGAGCACAGAGAGAGACAGGCAGCAAAGAACCAGAGTTTGCTAAGAGAGCAGTTTAGGGAAGCTATGTGTTGGGGGAGGGAGAGGGTAGAAGGTGAGATGGAAAGAGGGGATAGTAAATCACAAATCGCCTAGAAAATAAAGCTAAAGAATTTCAAGTTTATGTTGAAGGCTTCTTCAGTGATACTGTTGTTTTCTTTTTAAAAGTAAATTTATTTTTGTTCTTTTATAAACAATCCATTACTCAGAGTAGCTGCCTCCTGGAAGTTATATGGAACAACAGAAGTCACAAATATTCACTGTCATCATAACATTTTAAGAGATTAAAGTTCATGGATATATATTATGCTGGTGATCTAAATATATGATGGATCACAGTACATATCATAAAGTTATTCTGCAACAGGACATGTGCACTAGAGAGATTTGAGTTACATAATTGAATTTTCATGAGGAAGAACACAGTGAAAACAGATATGATACTTAAAATATGTTATGTAATTCTCAGCTTCAAAGGACAAGTTATGATATGATTAACTGAGGAGAACTCTTAATGCTTTATTAAATTTATTTTAAATGAGAATGATGTCTGAATCCATTTGGGAGATACAATCATACCATGTGATAAATGACAAAACTCAAATTCAGACACTGAATCCAACTAGGAAAGTTATATCTATGCCTTTAAAATATTTGTGGCACAACTTTATTCTTTATGAGTGAAATGCTGCTAGGTTGGCCCTTCAGTTTTGAATTTAACTATTTGCATAGAAAGCATTCCACAGGAGGCCTAAAGTGTCACCATGCTTCCTTGTTCCACCCACAACCACTGGCTCCATCTTCGTTTATTTCAGCAGAATGCATATATTTGTCTAATATTACTTCTACGTGTTCCCTCCCAGGATTCTGACCCTTATCCTCCAATCTGAAACGTCCTTTATAGAGCTCATCCCTATATATTATGGGATGCCTCTCTTCGGTCAAACACACCCCTTAAAATAGTTTTCCCTCATGGTAAATACAACTTGAAAGTTGCCTATTCATCAACTGATCAGTTTATCTCAGCATTTGTCTTCTTTAACTTAGTAAAAAGGTATTAGATGATAAAAGAGTTGTATATAACGTTAAGAGAAAAAAATTATTCTGACATTTGCTGCAAGAATAAGGCAGAGGTTATTCAGGACTACAGCAGTGGGTGTCAATACTATGGCAGTAGAGGACAAGTAGTAATGTATAGCTAGCTAGAGGGCAGAATAAGGGGGCACGGGGTCAGTGAATGGAAGGTTACCAAGAAGAGTCAGTAAGAGCAGGGGGATACTTGCTAAACTGATGTGACGAGATCCTTGTTGAGGGCAGGCTAGCGTGAGCAGGGCACGGGACAAAGAATTTGATCGCACGTTAAGGATGATCAGATATCAAGGATGGGGATGCTTCTCACTAAATGAACAGCAGGATTCTTTCCAAAACTGGGGTGTACCTCCTACCTTCACATTTACCACCACCACCTCCCACTTTTTAAATCTATATGTTAATCAAAGGGGATTTGTTACCTAAATTATCAGTGCTTTCTCTGAAAACTGTTCTTCAACTATTGCAAAATAAAATTAGGAACAGTGAATGTATATCTTACTTATCTGGGTTTTGGTAAAAAGTTCTCAACCCAGTGTTTGCATATTCATCTCTTAGTGTCTGTTTCCCACTTTTAAAAATACATTCTTTTTTGTCAAAATGCACGTTGAAGTTTTTCTCCCATTTTAAACATTCTTTCCTTTATTTCTCTGTCCAGATTCTCTGACACGCAAATATATATGTGAACTACTCACACATATCTGAAATTCACTGTTGACCCATTTTTTTATGATCAACTAATACACAACGTGATACGTCTTTGCGAGAAGAGGCCTTTGGTCCTAGGTACTGTGCAGAGTTATGCTGGCAACCCATCTTCATCTCTCATCATCTTAAATTCTTTCCTCATTTTTCTCTCTAAAACTGTGAATAGTATTTTAAGCATAATATATATTGTTTTTTTCCCAGAAGTTTAATTTTGGAAATACCTACTTTTGCATAATTACAAGAAAAACAATCTTGACTTACTTGACCAATGGTACATTCTTTCTGTAACAATCACAAAAATTATTCTAAACTTCTTTTGTATTTTTACTTCTTCAAAGTTCAACAGTCTGCCATTTTCTGGCCCTTATGATATATCACCGTGCTGAGTGAATCTTGACCTCTGGCATTGCTGTCAACCTGTATAGCAGAACTTTTGTAAAAACTCTCTAAATCAATGTTGGATAATGTCAGAGGCTACAATTTGAACGGCCTCCCTCTCCTACTGTAAATGTCACCATTAACACGCTTTGTGTCACTGAGCTGATCATCTCATTTTCTTTCCATGCATCACTAAAATTGGCAGGGAAACTTATTTTCCCCCAAAACCCTAAAAGTCTTTGTCCATAAACAATGCCATCAGATGGAGAAGCATATTCATTTTTTAAGAATCTGACTGTGTTGCCCAGCTCTTCTCTGTCTACTAATAAATGTGCTTCTTCATTCCTGTGTTCTGACATTCGCCCACACAATTTCCCCTTCAGCAAGTATGACACAGTCTTCCTTCACAGTCAAACATCATGAAAAAGCCATCTTCGCTTACATTCCTATCACCATGGCAACTACATACTGGACCAATCATCCCAATGAAAACAACGGAAAATATTATATAAGACTCTAAATTCTTCTTATGAAATGTTTAATTGGTAAGGGGAAAAAAAGATTATTAGAAGACAAAAACTAGAGCAAAGAGAGTTAAGCAAAGTGCTAACATCAGCTTTTACCCTCAGGAATGTTAGCACACAGATGTCCACCTGCTCCCTGAGTAGCCTCTAGTAGTGTCTGCTCAGTTATTCTTGTCAAGGTTGAATGTTTTGTTGTAATCCTGACACTTTCCTATGATAATCGCAAGCCTTCTTGCTGTCCCTGGTTCTGAAAGCTCTCATCCGCAGCCCCCTCATCCCAACTCCAGACTTTCCCTTTCATTACTTCTGAGTATCCTGTGAGGAATTCTCAGATGGTTTCTCTACACCATCTAAGGGGAACAGGATTCTGTAAAGTCATCCTTGGACCCAGTCGCCTTCCTCAGCAATTGCTGCCCTACTATGCCACTGGAGCTCAGCACCATGTCAAACATGAACATTTTCTGAGACTCTTGCAAAAAAAAAAAAAGAAAAGAAAAGAAAAGAAAAGAAAAAGATGAATGGATAGACAGACAGATGGAAGGAAAGAAAAGAAAGATAAAAAATTGCTCACAAACTATTAATTTTAGATTTCCCCAACCCTGTTTGGATCTTTCCAGCTATCCTGTTCCTCAGTGGAGATCTCAAAATGGGAATGAGAGAATTGTGTCCCAAAACGTCTCTTTCTTGCCCCCTCTTCTTACTGGTGTTCACCTTGCTCTTCTCTTCACACTGTCAAAAACATACCTTAGTCTAACACTTAATTTTCTTTTCCCTGTGAGCTTTCCTGAACTTCTCCCTATTACACAATTGGACACAGCCAATTGTATAAGTAATCATCACTAAATTATTAAAAATATACTGAGTATCTACCATCAGCCAGTACTATTCTAGACTCTAAGGAGTGAGTGATAAATGAGATAGACAATAACCATGCTCTAATATGGCTCATATTCTAGAGGTTGGAGATAGACAAATGATATATAATTTTTAAATAATATAAATAAAGAAGCTATTACAGATTATTGAGTGCTACATGTATTTAAACCAAGGTAAATACATATAGAGCAACTGAACATATAGAGTAATTAACTATATTGAGAAATCAGGAATGATTTCCTACAATGGTGACATTAATCTAGGATTATGATCATAAAAGGGAGCTACCCATGTAAAAAAAAATTAAGAATCTTTCAGGTAGGAAGAAGATCAAGGTGGCTGTTCTAGGCATTTTCTTCTCTCACCTTCATCTTTCCTCTTGGCTTAGCCTTAACTGTTAAATGACCAAATCACTAAAACATTCCCTTACCTCTCTAAACCCCACCACCGCCACCCCCTGCCCCGTAAAACAAAACAAAACAAAACAAAACAAAAACAAAAAACAAAAAAACCTTAATGAAAAAGAAAAGCTCATTGGGTCATATTTCAAAATATTTTTTTTGTATCTGTGTAAAGAGTTTGTCCTAGTTCTTGGCTCACATATTTTGAGAATTTGTTACGTGCCAGCTACCACAATTTTAATTCATATGACAATCATACAAGGAAAGAAATATGTGCATCTCAATATTATAAGTGAGGAAGCTGAGGCTCAGAGAGGTCAGGCAATGTGGTAAGAGTCATCCTCAGGATGTGGCAGAGCCAATGTCCCTTATTTAGACCACCACATTGCTTCTAAGTTGTAATATAAATAAATGTTATAGTTTAAAAATATCCTACATTTATTAAAAGATCAAATCACTAAAACATAATCTTTATAAAGGTTTAACCAAGGAAGATGCTTTTCTTGGCAAAAATGCTTTATTCTAACTTGACCACCATGATCTTTTCTTTCTGTAGTTTATGAAACTTCTTGATGAGACAAACACGGGTTTTCTCTGATGACAAATAAAATGATGCTATGTTGGTTCCTCCTCACAATCATATCATCATAAAAGTGTTGGCACAATTAAAGATTTTAGTAAAAGTAAATTTATAATGAATATTCATGCAATTTTTGATAAATTGCTGAAACATTTCCTATAAGTAGTAGACTTAATTCACAGGTAAGTTCATTCAAAACATATAATTTTAACTTTCAGTGCTTCCACTTACATTGCAGTTAAATGGAATATTTAAGCTAATCTTTCTTAATATTATAAATAAAATCACATCAACATGCAGTTTCTATGTAAATTCCAGTACCATCAACTTCCCCTTCATTTAAATAGAATAATATATAAGAGCTATTACATGGTAGAACTTTTAACGGGATGATAACAATAATTGCTCATAAAACAAATTTATATTTAAAAATCAAAATTCCATTTTAAATATAGAATTTTGAAGGATTCTATCTACTGATATCTTTCCCTATAAGGCGTATTTGGGAAAGTGACTTCCTGTTCGCATCACTCAGGATGGTAAGGTTATATGATGGTAGCAAGTAACTCCCTAATCAATGACTGAGACCTAAAACGGCATAGTTTTAGCTTTTACTACATGTCTATCAAGAGGCACAATGTGGGACTCAGTTCGTCACAGTCACCTTAGGTCCCATACCCATACGGCCACCTCATATGACCAGTCCCAGCATCTGAGAACATTGCCTGACCACTACTGCCTACCTCACCCCCAATGAATTCTTTTTTTTTTTAAATTTTCTGTGGTTTTCTTCTGGTTCCTAATCTCTTTTCCTATGTCTAACTCCATAATTTCATTACACCCAATTTAGAATGTGTTAGTTTGTCTATGACCTTTCCTTTTAGAAGCTTCCAGTTGCTACTGAGACTGAAGGTACACCCTATTTATGTCTGAGTCTGGAGGATGCAGAGAGCTCTGAAGTTTGGTGTACCATCAATTAAATGCTCATCTCTAGAATAACATATATGTTACTTCTTCCCATAGCTCATTAGCCACTGGTTATAGGACTGCACCCAGCCACAGTGACATAGGAAATGCAATCTTAATTCAAGCCTGGAATGCATAGAGAGACAAGTAGTTAGTGGACAGCATTCATGCCAGACAATCCACTCTCTGCTCATCTACGTGGCTCGTTTTCACTGCCAAGGCAACGACACCCTCTCCCAAGAGGAGAGCACTCCAAAGTCCCATGAAGTCAGGACCCAAACGCCGAAGTCATGAGCTGATCGCCATCTGACCCTCAGACCCAGAGATACATCGGAAAACTCTGTGCCCCACCTCCAAAACCTGCAGTGATTGAATAAAAACAGGGTAATCAAAGTAACCCACCCTCCTTCACAAATAGGAAGGAAGGAACGTGCACAAATGTGACTAGGCACAGCAGTTCTGAAATCCCAGGGCACGAGCTGTGAGAAGACCCAACACTGGCTGTGGGAAAGGTACCTCGACCTGATGCCAGCCCAGGAAGTGCTAGTCTTTGGCCTCTCTGATTCTTACCTCTGCCTTCGAAGATGTCTTCTCTCTGCCATTATCCTGGCACATCTGAAGAGGACACTGAGGACTCTGATGTCTTGAGGAGCTGACTGGATTTCCAACCTGCCTCTTGCCTGTAGGAAGTCGGAGACCCAAGAGTTAAGTTTCAAATTGTCACACGAGTTTTTAGCCCAGACTCATGGTTCCTCTGGTGGTGTAACTCCTCTAAAAGCTAGCTTCAAAGCTCTTTGATTCTAGCCAGTCCCATGTGTCATGAGCTACATCCAGAGTTAATTTTTAATATGCCTCTCTCTTGACTTAACTATAGGTAACTGGAGCTTCCCAGGCTTAGTTGGAAAGTCACACCTTAGACTTTTTTCTTGAGCCATTTTGTCCAGTCAGATGGATATACTTCCTATCACCTTAATCCATCAAGAGGCTTTAACAATGGATGTGACAGCCAAACCCTTGATTGCATTTCTTGCTGCATGACCGAGTTTTAATCAACCTTTGTTGTTCAAGGAATTTCTCAATATTATCTTTTACTTGTCAGGGTTAAGAAGCAATTTCTTTTTCCAATCTTACAATTCCCCACGTTTTTTGACTCTCTCTAAGCTCTTTCATCCCTGCTTCCAAACTGACCGGTTTCTGAATCCCTGTCTCCATCACTTCACCTTTGTATTTCCTAAATGCAACCAACCCAACAGTAACAAACACACATTATTAACATTCGTTTTCCCAAACACTTTCCCTACAACTACAAGGTCAGAAAATAAATTATTTGCATTACAAATGATCACATAAAACAAGCCAAACAAACAAACAAACAAAAAGTGCTTTTATCCCATATCCTAGCTTCCCAATTTCTCAGCCTTAGCCCCAAAGGTCAGTATTTTCTACCTAACTTCACCCAGTCATCCACATCCACATCCCTATCTTGATTCATAGCATGAGCTTCTTTCTTATGATTTTTTTCACTTACTGTTAAAATGTCACACTACTTTCTCCCTGTACCTGCCAGCTGATGTCTCACCGTGCTCACTGGGCCTTTGCACTTGCTGTTCCCTCTGCATGGGGGGTATCTACATATGTGTGCATGGCTGTTTCTTCTCAATATCACTCTTTCAGAAAGGTATTTCCTGCCTATTTATGATAAAATACTCTCAATTATCTGACTGAATTTCTTAACAATAGTTTTCACTATCTAAAATTATTTATGTTTACTTCTATTCCTCAATTATAAAGAAAGAAAGGGTTTTGTTGGTCTGTCTTACATTTTTTCCCACTGATATATCCCAAGGACAGAGAACAGTGTCTTATAAGTAGAAATTTAATAAAGACTTATCAACCAAATGCCCAAGAGCCAAGAGAAAGAAATGGCATTATAGGCAAAAAAGAAAATTCAGTTAAAAAACAATGCTACAGATTGCTTATAAACTAAATGATGGTTGAAAGGCGATGCTGGAGCTGAGAGATGACATAATAGCACTTCAGTCAGAAAGACTGAGAAACAGAAGCCTGGAAAAGAAAGGTGACTAAGGCTGCTACTCTCCAGCGAGCAGAGTGGTCTGTGTGAACTCCCCTGCGACCGCATAACAGACTGCGATGCAAGTATTAAAAAGAATATAAGACCTATCTGTTAACCCAGAAAGATGTTTCTGGTACATTGTTAATAGAATATATATATATATATCTTTTTTAAAAAATGAGAAAAATAGAGAGAAGCATACTCCAACATTAAAACTTAATAATTCAAAGTAAAAAAAAAAATAGGTATTTTTTTCATTTTTTATCCTTGAATTTTCTGTTTTGCTTTAGACTAAATATATTAATTATGTAATATCATTCAGTCACATACCAAGAAACTCTAGTTTGGGATAAACCATTCAAATGATCCAGATGCATCTTCACATGTGAAAAATATACAGTGAGACACACCAGATGAGAAGGACAAAGCTAGATCAAGACTCATATTCCTCATTGCAGGTGTCAGGTATACTCAGACAGAAAATCATATCTATGTGGCCAGCCTGAAATATAAGAAAATGGCATATTCTTTTTTGTAGAGATTCCTAGAGAGAGAGATTCACTAGTATAATAATAAGAAAAAAATTAATTTTCATGAAGGCATTCAGCACCCAGTCATTTTTTAAAATATTAAAGCTCAAAGTAAGTTTGATAGATCACAGTGCTCATTTTAGTTCTCCATACAACCAGCTGTGAGGGTTAACCTACTGTGAGGTATGTTTCAGGGATGCCCTCAAAAAAGTAAGAAAATTATATTGGAATTGTGTTTTTTATCAACTTAATCTTTATTTGTAGATTGAATTAATATATCTACCACTTTAAAAATATATATGATTACTTATAGAAATTTGGAATACAGACTTACAGAAATCTGGAATACAGACTAAAAGAACTCAGTAGAAGTCAAGGAGCTGGGATCTCAGATCCTGGGCTGTCTTTCTGGGCATGTGACTTCTGCAGTCACACAGGGCTCAATACTCAGAAGGTCCCTATACTGGGTTTAAGGCTCTGATGTTGCCATCTTAAAATTCTTAATGAATTTTGAACAAGAAGCACTTCCTTTTATTTAGCACTGGCCGCCAAAAATTATTGGATGTAGTTGATCCTGATTAAAGCAAATTATAACTTGGGACCTGCGTTGTTCTGGGGTGAGATGGGAAAAATCACCACATCACACCAAAATGATCCATTCACTGGATGTCAACATACAGGTGTTAGAAAGAGAGACAAAAAATGCCTCCTTGGGTATTGACAAAAGTGAATATTATTAGTTGAAAAGATATTGGGAAGTTTAGTTTCTAAAGGATTTTAAGTTGGGGTGGTGGGGGGGGGCGGTTGGTAAAGTCAGTATCATTCCTGAAGATGCAGCTACAGCTGGGTCTGAAGCCATGCGAATGTTAATGATGATCTCCAAAGCTGTTTTGAAAAAGGCTTCAATTACTTTCTGATGTAAAAGAACTCTTTTGTGAAGAGTTGAAGTCAACAAAATCAGAAAATAAAGGAGGATTTCCGGAATTAGATGGGTTATTTGGGCATGACTGTCAATATGTCAGGACTGGTGACTGACAGAAGCTGGCAGTCACAGGCAGGCCCCACATCTGGGGAGAGCAGGAAGAAGCATGTGAACAATTTTGCCCCTTTTCATTACGTATAAGATTCCCTGAGTATTTTCCTGATCTTTCTGCATTTTTCACAAAGTCTTGGAAAGGGAGGATGGAGCGGACAATGACAGTCTTTAAAAAGAGCTTTTTTTTTTTTTTTTTTTTTTTTTTTTTTTTTTTTTTTTTTTTTTTTTATGTGAGAAGGTAAGAAAGAAGAGATTTTGTTCTCCTAATAAGAACAGAGCAGAACTTGGCGACTAGGACACCTTCTCACAAATCCATAACGAACTGAAAGTGTAGGCAATTTGAAAATACCCCAGAAAATGTTCATGCATATCTTCTAATTCCAAGTCATTTAACTTGCATTGAAACATGCTAGCCTGGCAAAATCATATAGGTAATTTCATTGGTACAAATGAAATAGATCTGAATGGAGTGAGACCTGGGAAAAAGAAAGAAAATTTAAATTGTTGCCTTTAGGAAAATAACACTTTTATAACATAAAAATTTTTTAATAATGTTATCTACCAAAAAAAGACATTTTTTTAAAAAGAGTTTGAATTCCAGCAATTAGCTGAGCCAGGGAGCTGGAGTGGGTGTCTTCACCTCCTTACTTAGGCACCGACTTAGGGCCTCTCACGCAGCCCGCCTCATGGCGCACACAGGGGTTGATCACAGTGCTTCCTTTCAATGTCCTTTGAAGATTAAACGTGAAAATATCTGTGAAAGGATTGCCATACTGCTGATGCACAACAGATGCAACTTCCCTGTCTTGATCTCTATTTGTATTTAATAAAATGATGTACATCTAGGCCATAGGTATAAATATTTGCCTATCAGGTTATCTGTCTACTCAATTGGCATAAAACAGGACCCAGGGTATTTACCCACCCTCTCTCCCCCTCCCCCCCCCCCCCCGTTCCCGGACAACTCCCCTCACCCTATCTCTTTCTTTCTCTCTCTCCCTCCTCCCCTCTACTCCCTTCAGGAAACTCTGAATTTCTTAACTCCTCCAGCTTTCCTCCAGGATCTGACTTGTTCTTTTCCACAGCTTCCAGCCTCAGGCAGCTAGCCCCATCCCATACTGGAAGACTGCTGAAGGTTTTAGGAATTCCAAATGTGGGGGAAGAAAAGAACGTGGTCTTTCCCCAGTCCAACCCTGAAATAAAACACACGTCGCCGTGACTCAGGCTGTCTACCGCTTAGCGCTAACTTTGCTGTGTTAATACGCTGAAAAGAGGCCCCATTTTCCCTTCTCAAGCTTGCTAGAGACTCCAGTCTGACATCCCAGACTGGCCAAGCCTGACCAGAGGGAATATGGCACCTGCTCTGAGGAAGAGCTAATCCCGGCAGTCAGGAATTCTAGGGGAAAAAATACGTAGATAAAAGTGTATATATAAATGTAGAGTATATTTTGTACAATCAATTAGTTGGTAAGGGAGACACATCTTGAACATGTATCAGATAAATGGATTTTCCTAAGGGGTTTGGATGGTTTTACTGCAGGAAGATGAACAAAGAGAAGCAAGTGCTATAATTATTGATCTGCGTGAAATTCGACACAGACCTCACCAGTTCAATCTTCATAGGGCCCTCCTTCCCACTAAAAGTACAAATTACTGGCATTAAAATATCAGACGAACAGCAGTAGGGCCTCTCACTAAAGTGATTAAGAAAGCACGAATGAGACAAAGAAAACAGCAGCGGAAAAGAATCATTGGTTGTGTAGTAATTTTCCTCTTTGAATCTAAGCATGTAACCAGTGAGGAATAGATTATGGAAAACTTATGCTCCATGTGAAGATTTAATTTGTCCAACAATAGCCCCCCCAAAAAAAATATGGCAGTTGTATCATTTTACAAAATTATCTGAACAGTGAGATGACCACATCTGGCCATTTGGCAAAATGAGAATTTCAAGCTTTATATCCTGACCAAAACTACTTCTATTTCCTTTTTGATTGCAATATAGTTTAATTTTTTATATCATTATCTCCAATATAAAACTTCATATCCAAAGAGACTGAAAAGCTTGCTTTTGTAAATTCATAGAATCAAAGGTATGGATGAATTTCAACCCACCATTGATAACCAAGAATAAGAAAAATCAAATGGCATGCTCACTGTCAGCATGTTACTGGTGGAGTTAAAACGGAAATATGAGTTTTCTAACTCCCAGGCCTTCCCAAAGGGTATCGGCAAGGGTCTTTGGGCTAGAAATGCTCCATTCCTGCCTTTGCGTATCATGTCACTGACACCCTCAGGGTTCCTTGTTTTCTCCAACTGGGGAGAAATGCCTTTCCATGTATTGTGACCCCATAAAGGCCTACTCACAAATCCTCTACCGCCTGGCTTCCCATTGTTCAAGTCACAGCGCTGAACCCTTTGGAGCAGCCAAGTGTCAGTGCAAAGGGTTAATGGACAGGGCTCATGGGTTACTGTCACCAGCCAGGCGGCTCTCCATCCCACCCTGCATGGAGGAACACTGTGGATACTGCCAGCACCTGTGGCTCTATGGGGGTATAACAGGGTTTTGACCCCTCCAGAGCTAAGGCTAAAATCCCAGCAGTACTCACTCCTCCTGTTGTCCCTGCCACGGTGCCCCACCTATGTCTTCCAGAGTCATAGGCACAGCTAACTCAATGGCAGCCCTGCCAGGAGAGGCCCCGAGCTTTGATCTGCTTCACTGGTGCCTTGCCTTCTCAAAGGCATTGGACGCCCCCCACCCCAGTCCCAAATGTGCATTCGCTTTGCAAGGCAGCATAAGGAGGCGCCCCCAAACCGTGCAAAGACTTGCACCCCCTTTCCATTCTTGTGGGTCGGGAAGGCTCACATCTTATCAAACACAGCTTCTGGGACAGTACGTGTTCCACCCCAGCAAATGACCCCCCAGAATCTCATGGAGGTGCCTGGCCTTGAATTTGCTGCGGGTTTGTTCACGTCCCCACCCTCTCCCTCACGGTTCCAGCAAAGCCCGGGGTCCTGAAGCAGAGGCCGCAGCACTGTTTCTCGACGTGGGGAAGGAGAGCCAGGCCAGGTCTCGGCTACTGTCTCAGACACACTGTGGGCTGTGCAGGGGGGGCCCTGGAGGAGGCCCCGCATTATTGTCCCTCCCGCATGACAGCAAACTGCTAAAGGTCTTTAAGTGAAAGGAAAAATGGTACCAGATGGAAACTCAGATCTGCTCAAAAGAGTGACGAGAACGGGAAACGGTACACATATGAGTAAATATCAGACTGTTCTTTCCAGTTAAATATCTACATTTGCAAGACACTTGTGCCCAAAAGAAGAATGATTAACTGAAATCACAATGCGGCAACCACTCACTCTCTTTTTCCTCTCCTGCTTCCACCTGTCTGCGCACACAAAGCCTAAACACACGGTCTCCCGATTATCTTGCTCTTTTGCAGTTTACCTGTGTCCAGATTGCACGATATCTCTCTATATCGTTCTACTGGCATTTGGATGGCACATCTTAGTGCTATCCACACAATTTCGACAAACCCTATGGAAAAGTTTAGTAAGTATATGTTGCTCACTCCTCTGGGCATAGGAATTCAAACACAGTCCTAGGAACTGGATGACATCCATGTGCCTGTGACATTCCCATTGTCCTCATTCATCCTTACAAATCAACATAAATATGGCGAATGCTAATAAATGTTAGAGGACCTCATGGTGGAAATGTGATCTGTATGCCAGTATCTGTTTCCGGATGAATTTGACATAAAAGGCTCTCATGGATAGCATTTGTAAGTCAATTTCCAGCCAAGGTGAATATAAAAATATACTCAAAATAAAAATTATGTAATCAGAAGGGTGTATGTATAAATACATACTAAATACCCTTTAATTTCAATTCTGCAAATGTTTTTGAGCCTCTAGCTATAATCCCTGATAATTTTTTTCTTAAAATCAATAACTTGAAAAGACTAGAGATAGAATAAGCTTTCTTTTAGATTTATTAACTTGCTTTTTATAATGTACAATTTTAGAGGAATTGAAGTATCTACTACCAGTGATCTGTAATTCCAGATCATCTTTTCCACTGACCTCTGGGACTTTGTAAGAATAAAGCACTTATATTTATAACCCTTGATTTCGTTTTACATGGACTTATTTTGCATCTCTTAGATTTTTGGGTTTCGTGAAACAGTTCAAAAGTGGAAGCCAAACCAACTTAGAGCTGCCATTTCTTTTTTCATAAGGACTTAAAATGAGCTAACATGCAAACTGCCTCACTAGTTGAAATATTTAATTAAAAAAAAACATTTTAACAATAAAAAGGCAAATTACATACCTTTTTTCTTCCTTACTTTGATCATGGACTTGTAAAATTTCATAAATGTCAAAAATCATTCCATGGACCTGTGATTAAACATTATTGAATTAAATGTTTTTTTACTACCCCTTTCAACTACAAAATTCTATGATCTATATCATCATTTTGATACTTTATGTTAAGCAAACGCAATTGGCATTATAGGGCAGTATGCCAATTAAATGTTAATTTTCTTAATTCGATGGAATGGAAATAACTGTACTTTTTAAAGAACAAGGGAGAACCTCTTCTAAGGTTTGATGTAGCACTTCGCCATAACATATCGCTACCGGCATTAAAGAACTTTTCGAAAAGTCGCTGGAGGAAATGACAGTGTCATTTGAGTCTATTAAAGCACCATTCTGATTGCACAGAGTAAAGGAGAAGTTGACTGTGGTAATACTAGTCTTTATCTGAGAGACCAAGAGTCATTTTTTGTAGTATCATTTCCCTAAACAACTCAGGACTGAATTGTACTTTAGTTCCTCAGTTCTACACTTTTCTGTCTCTACAGAGGCAGAAACACAGCTCTTAGAACCTTTTGTTTTGTTTTGCTTTTTTAATTTTAAGCATTACTGACGGAGTTGAGATAACTTTTTGTTCTATCATGTATAACCATGGAATAGCATTAACAAGTGAAGGATGTAATAAATTAGGCATCTCTTCATTTTAGAGAGAGAAGATGGAAACATCATTGATTTTCTTTTCTCAATTAAGTATGTGTGAATCAAAAGAAAAAACTTTTTTCAGGCTAATGCATGGTTTGGCAAAAGAAGAAACAAGCAAAGGAGCCAAAATCAGGTAAAATTGTAATGATTAAAATCTGACTTATACTTTTAAATATATCCTTGATGCATATTTATCAGTACTTGTTTTTAAAATATCTGGTTGAAAATATATTGATTGCGCTCTTAAAGTTTTAAGTCTATTTATCAGGAATAAACAATTGTTAAACCTAAAGTGTGTTCGTTTTTTAAAAAGAGCAACAATTTTAACCACACAGAACTGGTAACAACAGTTATCAAAACAGAATCTTAAATACTTCGCAATCACTGAGGAAACACCAAATATATTTCACATATGCTCTCCTAATTCTTCCACGAACACATTATTTTAATGAAATTCTTTAAGAGAACCATTGTAAGTGTGTCGGGGTGGGAGGTGGGCGAAAAGGGTTCTTCAAGAGATTGCCAATTACAACTGGACAGTCAAAGGAGAGATGCTAAATGTCACCCGCATTTTCCTGCAGCTAACACCTTCTCATTGCAGAGCTAAGGAAAAAAGAAACCGGCTAAGTCTTCTCCTGCAGAAACCCGAGTTCCATGAGGAGACCAGGACCGGTAGATACGGGCACTTGGCCAAAGAAACAAGGTGCATAACTTTTACATAGTTAGGGGAGATTTTGTTGACTCTATCCTTAAAGATTTAAGGAGGAGGAAATTAGGGATTTCATTTTATTGGAAATTACACTGCAACACAAGGAAGGTTAGAGATCTCATTTCAAAAAACTAGGAATATTCCATAAAATTTAATCACTTTAATGGCTTGAATTGGATAATCTTATAAAAATTTAAAGGTGATCTTTTAAAATTATAGGCATGTCAATTTTAAATTATATAGTTTACTCCTTATTAAACTAATAAAATACTTATTAAGAGTCTTCACAATGTAAAATTGTCACACAGTAGTTTGAAAAAAAAATGCCCTAGGTATAATAGCCAGCAAAGCACAAAAAGAAATGTTTTCTAATGTTTAACCATTTCTTTAATTCAAACAGAAAATGGAATTGCCTTAAATAATTGTACAATACACATTCTTCCAAATTTGAGATATGATCAATAAAAGACCTAAGGCAAATATATTCAACTCACTAAACTATCACCATTGCTAAAATATTTGTTGTATTAAAAATGTTTTATATTTTTTTATCCCTTTAAAACATCATTAGTCACACTTCCTGTATCTGTTTTAAAAATGCCTCATATTGTGATAAGAGTTTCAAGGAAACTGCAGTTTAAAAAAAAGTTTAAAAGATATTGTCAGCTTGGTTTTACTCCATTTGCTGAATTAAAAAATATAATTGACCTGATTTTTTCCTTTGTTTTAACCTAACACAAAACTAATTTTTCCTTAGAAAACAATCAAAGGCCAATTTGAAAAGAAAGTTGGCCAGTTTTTGAAGTTTCCAATGTAAAAAGAACTTTCATTATGTAATAATTAAAAGAGAAACTGTGAAATTTGGGAAAAGATCAGTGTTACTGTGTAGGTTAGAGCAGATCCACAAACAGACTTTCTGCACGATCCATTATAAAATGTTTATTTCTTAAACAGAGTCTCCCCTGAAGAAGCAGTGATATGGGGTGAATCATTTGACAAACTGCTTTCCCATAAAGGTTGGTGGTATTTTTCCTAAACATTTTATTCCTTGATATAAAATTATACAAAGCATGTATGTAAGTGTACAACAGAGGTTGTCTTACAGATGTAGGCTGATTAGTAATTTACAGCCATCTGAGATTCTGGTCAACAGAATAACAAAATAATACAATATGTAACTAATAGAAAATATATTTTTTAATAGTCTCACTTTATTAAGAATTACTTATCATGGTGGAAATATCATTTCTTTATGCTGTGGTTAATAGTTTTAAATTTTTAATATTTCTTGATTTTTAAATGTGACCTTTGGTTTTATAAAATCTCGGATAATCCATGTTATTTTTGTTGTTAAGTGAGCTAAAGGTTATTCTTTTGATAGACATTCAAAAAACTCTCAAGAAGATACGTTGTTGTTATTTTAATATTATAAATGTTTTACTCTTCAGATCAAGCATCTATTTTTAAAGCAGAACTTAGTAGAAAAGTTGAGAATCAGGTGGGTGTTTTAAGGTGGAGCTTTGCAGATGAGATAGAAGGTGGAGATGGATACAGAGGCTTGTCTGAGGGTCCTACACTGTGATGAAGCATGCTAGAGGGCAGGCGTTAGGGTCAGTTTACATGAGGCAGCAGATTCATGAGCTTTTTTGGTCTTTATTCAGTCCTTGATTTCTCTCAGGCAGTGAAACTGAAACGTTGAACTAAGTAAGCAACGGGGCTGGGCAAGCACAGCATTCTTTGTTTTCCACTCTGTATCAGGTAGACTCTGCTTAAGAAGCAACCATTTATCACCATCAAACAGCCACACACTTCAAGTCCAAAGCTGTCATTCGCATCTCAACGTTTTCCTATTCCTTACCTCATCCATTGAAACCAAAAATCTTCCCAGTAATACCCCAGGACATGCCAAGACCATCTAAGTACCGTTTACAGCATCGCTTATTGAGGCTCACATTGAGGTGTCTCCTGAAAGAAGGGGTTCCTACTGCTGTGGCATCTGGGAGGGAAGTGCCTGTAATTCAGCCTCCAACTCTGATGAAACACCAACGTTTCTTGTCTGTCCTCATTTTCTGTATTTTTTATCCTCCTTAATTGTCTATCCCTCTATCAGGTTTTGGTGGCCAGTTCATGTTCCCCTGAATTTATTGACATAAGTATCCTATTTCTGCAGATCATCCCTGAAAACTTTCCCTCTTCCAATGAAAATAGATTCTGCTTCTGAATTTTAATGTTGACTCAGAGAAGAAAAATATAGGTAGAGACATCAAGGCTTAAATGTAGGCAAGGATGTAATTAATCAGTGGAAATACAGGGCACTATTAAGAAAACTTATGTGGAGAAAATATAACTTGTTACACTTTTCTCTGTATTCCATCTTAGTAGTCAATCACTCCCTATTTTCAAGAAGAATAATGTAAACAGCTTTCCTCAACCACTCACTCTTAATTCCCAATGTCTAACTATTTCTTAACTAATGTTAAAATTCTTGCTAAATATATGTCAAATCTGTCCCATCCTCACTAATTCAGCCACCACTGTTTTGGTTCAAGTATTTATTAGTTCTTAAGACTAATTAGAGCAACCTGTGTAAAACTTTCCTCCATTATTCATGCCTCCCAAATCTGCCTTTTTAAAATCTATTATTTCCAATGTTTTGGCCCATCCCTCCCCTTCAGTCTCTTTACCAGTCAGAGCAAGAGGAAAGGGGGAGTGGAATTCACATTTTTTACAACTTTGCTTTATTATAAGGAAGCAGATGTGTTTACAGCTATGGATTCCCAAATCTAGCACATCACCTGGTAAATGTTAAGTGCTCAAATAATATAACCAAATTTGTTACTAGGAAAGATTTAGCCCAGGTTCCTTTCAGATTTGAGTTGTGTGTCTCTTCTACAACATAATGGTTCAGTTTCCTATCTTTCAGCTTCTTCTACTGTAAATGGGTGATAAAAAGGTATTCAGTTCCAATGGACACAGATCCCTATTAGGATTAAATGAAATGACAAATAAGAAACCAATAACCATTTGCACAAATATAAAAAGTTACTGCTATTATGAAAAACAATTATCAATAATTTAAAATTTATTTTTTTATGTTTTCCAGTTCACTCTCAACTGGACATACATCATTTATAGGGTTAGATTTCAATGGAAGGAAATATATAAGATGAATTTATTTCTTTAATAAATCAGTACATAATAATGTCATCATACTCTCACGACCCATTGAGAAATAATGATTTAGCAAGGATAATTAGTCTTACAGAAAACTCTCCCCTGGCAGTCTATAATCATGCTGGTTTTGGTCAAAACCAAACAGAAAAAAAAAAAAAAAGAATCCACTGCCCTCTCTTTCCTCTATTCATGGAAATATTAAAGAGCTATAAAATAGCATCAATTCAAATCAGGAAGGGGTGACACAAATAACAGAATATCAGCATTGACCCACTTGGATGTTATAATCAGTGCTCAAGATCAAAGTGCTAATTAAATTATATTGAATTCACAGAAAAAATATGTGACTAGGATTCTTTTAATCAATCCTTAAAAAAATCTAATTATTTTAATTGCAAAGCTTCCTGTATTATTAAATTAGAAAGCTTAAAATAATCAGCTAGAAATGTGTCGTGGTTGCAATGGTTAAATTCAGCTCATTTCTACTGAGTTGACTATATATAGGAAAAAAAGTTATACTTGTGTATACACACACACACATCCAAAAAAAATCTTTCTCTATCTACCAAATGTTAAAGAATTTCCCTTTGGTTAAATATGTTTCTCAAATTCTGTATGTCATGATGCTTATATAAAGGAAATAAAAATTGTATTAAATTTATTTGAATGAGCAATTATGTGATAAATCAAACAAAACAGAATAGAAATTTGAGTATTCAATTTGACAAAAATGGCTAATATTAAAATCACTGGGGACTCATTATTAGCAGCCTTAGAAATGGAGCTACAGCGAAGAAGGTCTTTCCTCTAGATTTTAGGGGATTAATCAAAATTCACTCGCTGGGCAAGGAGAAAAAGAGACCATCCAAGCAGAGAGCCGACACAGGCATGAGGCATCAACCAATGCAATGTATTCAGGGAACTAAAAAATAATAATAATTCTTTATTGAGAAACAATATTTGAAAAAAAGGTAGTTTAGGATGACAGACAATAGACAGATGAGACTAAAACAGAAAAAGCCTGGTTTTACGGTATCCTACAGAAACCAAAGAATTCATGAAGTGGTTTGGTATTTCCACTATTTTATTCAAATTTTATTATTAAAATGTAATTTCAATTTTTAAAAAATTTTAAAAAAACACAGAAGGTAAAATCTAAGAAAATCTAAACAAAGTATGGACTTTAAATAATTAAAATCTGTCATGATTTAATAATAGGAGAGAACTGGATAGAGGATATATAGAAATTGTACTATCTTCATAACTTTTTAAAAATCTAAACCTATTCTAAGGTAAAAATTTTTTAAATGAGCTTGAATATGTTATTTAGTAAATTTTAACACAGTGAAATCCCTCAATAATTTAATTGCAGATATTAGAATATTTTTTTCTGCCATTCCTGTGTATTAACAAATTTGCCTAAAATTGCAAAATGAATCATAAAAAGCTATAATTCAATTACATGTATAACAATTAATAATTTCTAAATGCTGTTAAATTTTAAAAAGCATAAATAAAAACCAACACCAGAATGTAACTATCATTCATAATACCAATTTCAAATTTAGGCATTAGTGTTTTCACTGATTGGCTTTATGAAAATAAATGTTATCCATATAAAGTTAGCAAATCAATTAATATCAATAAAATTATGTACATGTATATTATACTCACACATATATGTGTATTTTACATACATATATGTGTAAGGTTCTGTGTAAGATGTCTTAGAAAGTAAAATAATTTTGTGAATCATATATACTTCTGAAAACAACTGGCTAAGTACTTTAAAAATACTGTAAAATTTGTGATATATCTTGTAGGTTTAAGAAAAATCATTAAAAGGGAATTCCATCAATAGGTGCAAGTTTTTAACAGGCAGAAGGAAAGGTTATTCCTGAGCAGAGAAAAAGGTATGAAAGGGCTAGATAAAAATAAGAGATTTTGGTTCAACCTTAAAAGCAAGCAGTTCACTTTCCCTGAGGCAGAGTAGTAGGCAAACACATAGGAAAATCAAGTTGGGTGCAAACTTTGGAAGATTTTTTTAGAAAGCTAACTCTGACAGCTAGAAAGAGAATTCTCTGCATGCAATATCATCTACCTACAAGGCTGTTACAAATATAAAAGTTAACCTCAAGGTAAGGGCTGTTTTGGAAAGAAATTGATGATCATGGTGGCTGATTGAATGTATATTTATCTTGTAAAGTGAGATGATGATGAAATAGAAGATGAAGAAAAATGATGAGCCAAAGACACCCAGATTTTATTCCATATTAAAAGGAAGATTGTGGCTTTTATAAATGAGAAATAGAGATGGGAGAACAAGATTTGTGAGAAGATATCAGGTTAGCAACTGAACTTATTTAGTTGCTGGGAAATTTATCAGTTTTTCAATGTTCTAGAGGCACACACCTAGAGAGTGGGGGAGTTTCTGAGTATAGATAGAACTATCCTAACTGCCTCACACAACTGATAACCGAAGATGTGAAGGTGAATGATATTTCCTGCGAAGGGTGTCTCTATCAGTAAGACCATTTTCTGAATACTACATAACTTAGTTTTCCCATGCACCCTTTCTTGTAATCTTGGTAAATATAATATTTTTAACCATTTTTATTCATGACTATTTGCTTGCATTTTTTGCATCCTGAATTGTGATTCCACTAAGCTTAATGCTGAGAATAATCCAAAACAAGTAAGACAAAAATAAAATATATATGTCATTGTACCTCCTTGATTTAAAAATGTGAACTGATTATACTGTGGAAAAACCTTATTTTTGACTTTCAGTAAAGGCTAAAAGGAATCGTATACTTGTCTTTGGGGGAAGGAAATGAATACTTCCCCTCACACTTTTTACCTAGTGCCTTTTCAAGTTGTTCTTCCCAATTTTCAGTTATAATTTTCTGCAAGATAAGGGATTCCAGTTTTCTTTAAAGTTAAATTACTAAATCAAGCTGACCCATAACAAACACCTAATTTTGTATTCTATCTAAAGGGTAAAATAAGTAAAATTCAGCTTAAATTATAAATAGATAGCACAAATAAATCATCATTGCAAAATTAGCCATAACATTTTGTGGCAAGTCAAGAGCCATGAAGCCAAATATGAAAGGAGAAGCAATGCAAGCTAGAATTTAGGATATGATACTGTACGTGGGTTTCCAACTTCAGAGTTACAGGACTTTTGTTTCATTGGGTTTCTTGGCATCAGAAAAATACTCCCACAGATGCCAGAGTTTCAATTTAGAAACATGCAATTGCAAGCATTTCATATTTGTATGACACATTGAGCCAACTTCTTCCAGTGTGAATTCTCATCTCAGGTTCTAGCGAGCAGTTCTGGCAGCTGCATTCACCACCGCTGCCTTCTAAAAGACAGTTTAGTGAGTGGCTGCCATGTGTGAGAAACGGTTCCACTGGGACATGACTTAGTGCAGCTGCCCGACGTTAAGAGAAACGGGAAGTAACTAATGTGCTGGGATAACCATGCACAGCATCGCACGCTACTTTTTTAAAAGTAATTTACTTCAACTTTTAAACAAGTGAACCACGTTCTGTCCATCATTAATTCCCTTCTTGAATCAGGATTTCTACTTCCCTATCGTATTCATATTATGCCAACAAAATCCGCTCTGATTAACTCCTCAGGAGTACTTTTAGCAGACAGATCTTTTTCTGATATCAGTGTCGTGATTTTTGTTTTGAATGTCTGTACCAAGTTCACGACAAACCATGGTGACAAAGGGCTATTATGGCATGATTTTTCAGAGAATGACGGCCAGCACACAGTCTCTACCCACGCTTTGGGACCTAGTGAAGAATGATATTTTAAGGAACATTCATGTTATTTTCGGGAAGACGTCTATTTGAATCCTGTGCGAATTGAACTCCCTCTTCTGTCTGCCCCACATAGGGTAACAGTCTGTCCCTAGCTGCTGCGTGCATGCCTCCCAGGCCTCTTCACCACCCCATCCAATAGCAGGGACTTTGCTATTTTATGGCAGTTCAATGGTAAAGTTTTTATGATTTTATACACAACAAACTTGGGTTCAAACCCCAGGGTTATCTTTTTCCATCTGTAAGATTAAGACAGTTTAACTCTTTGAACCTCAATTTTTTCATCTGTACAAATGAGTATAATAGAACTTACTCCATAGGGCTGCTGTGAAAATTAAATGAAACTGCATTGATAAAAGGTGTATAGTGATGTGCCAAGACCTCGTAAACACTCAACACTCACTACTGTAATTAGTATTGCATTTTTAGTATATAATACAATCTTCAGGTTCACACTAGACATTTCATAAAAATTTTAAAGATAGATGAAGTAAGTTATTTTTAACAAGTAAAGAAAATTTTCAGTTGTCTGGCATAGGGACAATCCCTTTTAAATGTCGGTATATAACATTTTATTATAATTGAGATTTATTAATCAGAAAAGTAATAGCCATATCCTCCTAAGATTGTAAAAATTAGTAATTAACTCAATTTAGGGATAATTTGGTATTTATACATGTGTTTATACATAATATATAGAGAGAACAAATTGAAATAAAGTTTTCCCTTCACTGGGGTCAAAGTAACTTTGTTCATAAGCCCAATAAAATATAACTTTATTTTCCTCTTTCCAAAGCAGTTGGAACAGACTGGAACAGACTGTTCTCCCATTGTATGGTAGCAGGCATTGTATTTTGCTAACTTGGCTTCAATTTCCTTTTAAATAGTAACAGAGGAACAAGTAGGAGCTAAAGTGCCTCTGACTGCAGATGGGGAAGAGGCAGGACTTGCATCATAAACGGAGTGACAACACCCAACAGTATATTGTCTCATACCAGCAGAGTGCTCATTCCCACATAACTCCATATTATTAAGGTCACCCAAAAATGTTCTCACAATAATTTTGTTGTTTTGCTTCCAATTGTTCCCCAGTTCTAGCCATGGAATCCTTTTCAGAAATCTCCTTTATAGCAGCTACCAAGCAAATAAGAAATTTCAAAATTCTATTCAAAGATATAAAGAAGCTATTAGTTCTGAAGATAGTTATTAGAGATAAAGTGAGAGAATATACATATATATGTGTATATATATACACACATATATATGCACATATATTTGTATATATGTGTATATGTATGTATATACATACACATATGTATATATACATATATGTGTATATACATACACACACACACACACACACACACACACACACACACACACACACACACACACACACACACATATATATTAAAGCCAGTAAGAATGGATGCTATTACGGGGAGGAAAAGGACAAACATTTTAGAAATTTAAAAGAGGAAGGAACTACAGGTGTCAAGCTGTGGTTTTTAATTACACTGAAAATTCATCAAGAGGAAGTTTCTCAGTGATTTTTTTTAAGTCCTGGCCCAAGGCTGGGGCACGACAGCATAAATGTCAGGAGTCGGGGTCAGGTCAGCTGGTCTACAGATTGCTACTTCTGTTTTAGGTTTGCTTTTATAAGCCTAAACATTGTGCACATTTTATATTCTACTTCAGTTTCGAATTAGGGGTTGAAAGGTGTGTTTTGCTTTAGTCTTTTGTTTCCTTACAAAATCATTCTAGAAGATGAAAAAGAAAAGGGGGCAGGGGAAGACCAAAGATAAAATTAGAGCTTATGAAACAAAGGCTCCTTTCCAGTCACACAAATAGAAAAGGAAGACAGTTTCAAGCTATAGCCAATCCGTAGCCAAATTAAGGGAATGTAATCTTGAATCATTATAGTGACTCAGTCATTATTATAGTGACTCTGTCTGCTTTGTGAAGTTCAGGTCCGGAGGTCCAGAGGGTGAAAAGAATTGTGGGAAACAAAAGGCAAACAGGAATACTCTATAAACCAACAATTCCACGAGTGCTGGCAGCCCTGGTACAACCAGCATGCCGGACTCCCTGCTATTCACGTTGGTAGCTATTTTAGTTTAAATCTATTAGAAGCAGAGATAGATCATTAACTTTGAAGTATGTATATTCTTAGGTATTTGGGGAAAATCCTCCAAAGAATCATGGCCCATTCATATACCCCTGCTACATTCTGAGAAAAACCACACGAGTCAGCATGGCAAATAAATCTTGAAAATCTAACAATGAGCTAGATAAATTAAAAAATGAGTGGTTAAATATCACTCACATTGATCATACTTCCTTTTTCTCAGAGATTAGAATTCGTTGACTCATTCAGGAACCGCTTAGCACTGAGGCCTGCTTAAGACGGTCATGTTTGACCAGGAATTATCTCACTAGCACCTAGTGACAGTAGACAAGCTGTGAGTGGCCTGCCATTGTCACGATGCCTTCTCAAATTCCTATTGAGCCTGACCTTTGCATTCTTCTTAATTTCTTCACATTTAACCATTAATATCAGGGACTCAGCGTCAATTTACTGAGGAAAAGATATGGCAGAATCTCTCTTTGCCCCCACTGAAAACACCAGCAGAAGGAGCAGTGGGCAGAAGAGGCCCCATGACTTTTGGTGGTGATTGGAGTCACTTCATACTCTAATACTTAGGGAATGTCTGCAGATTGTCACATCATTTCTGACTACTGCTTTCTTAAACATTAAGTTTTTGGTCTCTAATTTATTCAAAAGATTGCTCAGAACATAATATATGCAACAGGACAAGGAGAATAAATGGTGATATGCAAAGCATAATTCGAGGGTTGTATTAGTTTGCTGTTGCTGTTGTAACAATTTTTGACAACTTTAGTGACATAGCACAACACGAATTGATTATCTTACTGTCCTGTAGGCCAGAAGTGCGGTATAGGTCTCATGGGGGAAAATGAAGGTGTCAGCAAACGTTATCCTTCCCACAAGGTCTAAGGGAAAACCTTTACATATTTATTTGAGTTTTTGGCAGAATTCAGTTCTTTGAAGCTTTGGACCAACATCTCCATTCTCTTGCTGGTTCTAAGCCGAGAGCCATTCCCACCTTCTAGAACCCACACATCCCTTGGTTCACAGCCATCTTCTTCCCTCTCCAAGGTCAGCGACAGTCCCTCTTGTGTTGCATCTCTGTGACTCACTTCTGCCTTCCTCCTCCGCTTTTAAGGATGTGTGTGGGTCCACTTGGATAACCCAGGACTCTCTCCTTCTCAAGGTCATTAACCACTATCACATCAGCAAGGCTCCTTTTTTCCTTCCTGTAAGGTGACATGTTCACAGGTTCTGGGGATTAGGGCGTGGGCATCTTTGCAGGGCTGTTACTCTGCCTAACACACAAAGTCCCACCTTCCTGAGAAAGATACATGTCTACGACGTTTTGTTGGTTTGAAAAGTGAGACCTGGAGCGACTGCACGGAACTAAAATCCAGTTCCCTCATCTATGGACATGGATTGAGGACACATACCAGACATCACTGTAAACAGTAAATGTGGTGAGGGGTGTGGACAGCACTCCGGCCTCGAAACCTCCACACATGTTATAAGTGCAAAATCCCTTAGATACTATCATAATCGTACCAACAGAGATTTATTCTTGCTTCATTCTGTATCAAATATTTTATATTAGAAATAACCACTGACCACAAGAAATTGTTCTAAAGGGCAGTGAATATAAGAAATAAATATAAGTAAAAACAAGTTGAGCAGACAAACCCTAAAAATAGAAATTGTAAACAGGGAATTCCAGTGGCCTGAGAACCAGAGCATTTTTTAGACGCAGAGGCAGGGGGCAGGGGAGTTCCAGGTGGAATGGCTTCTTCGCTCTGTAGAATAACCCCACCCCACCCCCTACACACACACCCAGGTAGAGAGGCATGGCTGAAGGAGACCCAGAATAAGGTCCAAAGTAGGGGTCCCTTTTCTTTAGAGTTAAGTATAATACCTGCCTTGTTTCAACAGAAACGACACTTCCTTTCATAGCTGTGAAGATTACAGCTAATTTCTATGAAGTCCCTTGTATATTGTGCAAGATGTGTGCTGCTCTACAGCATTCTAGAAAAGACACAGCTGTTCTGTTAATAATTTGTTACACTTTAATATCAAGAAGTACATTTTTTCAGCATTAATATGCTATAGTTAAAATATATCGTTTTTTTTTTCTTGGTAGCTGGACTGGAGACTTTTACCAGATTTCTTAAAACTGAATTCAGTGAGGAAAACATTGAATTTTGGATAGCCTGTGAAGACTTCAAGAAAAGCAAAAATCCTCAACAAATTATCCAGAAAGCAAAAGCAATATATGAAAAATTTATCCAGAGTGATGCGCCACAAGAGGTAAAGATAATTGTAAAATTTTACAACTGTCTGAAAAACATTTGAAAGATGGATAGCCCCATACATCTCACCAGAAAGGTAAGGATTTTGTCGAAGCAGAATGGGTGTTTACGGATTTGTACAGACAAACAGAATGCATCGTAAGACATTGCCATGGAAAGGAAGGTATAACAGAAGTCACTCCTCAGGGTTATTTTTATTCTAGACTGAGAGTGAATACAATTATCACCTTCACGTAAGCAACCTCTCCTAGAAACAAAAGATTTTAGTAAGTGATAGAAGCAAGAGAAATCAACCAGTTTATACCATGTACCATTTTCATATTAGCCCATCAACATATACAAAGTTTTATTTGCCCTGATATGATTATTTCTCCACCTTAAAGTAGGCTAAATTTTTTTTTTTGTAATAGAGAGATGAGGAAAACGTAATTTGGCAATGGTTCAAATGAAAACGCGATTGTGATTTTCTTTGACTGCAAGCTCAGTGTGAGATAATTGTGTGATACAATTGCTAAAATGGCTATAAAACCAGCCAATATTACCTGACTATCCTCAAATATGAATAAACAGAGATTCTGTGTTTCTATTCTGTGTTCGATAGATAGTGTTTCTTCACGGAAATGCTAGCACTGGTACTCTATCACTGCTAAGAGCTCTGTTTGACTGCAAATGCACACTGTCCATGAGGCAACATTGTCTATGTGGATATCATTCCCCACGAAATGGTTATTGCTTTCCTCATTTCCGTATGTTTCAATTTGTTCTCTGTTTTCATGTATTATTCTGTTTTCCTCAAGGCCAACTCAATGCACAGACAAAAAAACAAGGTGGCTAGTTGTATGGAAAAGGAAAGGCCCTACCTGGGAACTCACCTCCATCAGAACCAGATATATCAGCAGTGCTTTGATAAAAAAGCATTAAAGGATTTTATATCTTTAAAAGATATTCCTTTTCTGCACACATTTTGTTCTAGGGGAGCATCTTAATATATAATAATAATAATAATAATAATAATAATAATAATAATAATAATAATAATAAAGCACAGGGATAAAACAAAAGGCCCACACTGAAATCCCAAATGCCCCAAACTCACTGTTTCCTATCACTAAAACTTATCTAATTTCTATGAAGTTTAGTTTCCACTTTGAAAATGAGTCAAACCTAATGATCCCTATGATAGTTATCACTGCGATGTTCCACTATTGTAAAGTAGCCGAGAGTGGGAAGGACCAGGACACAGGCAGAGGAGAGCCACATAGAACACCAGGCCAGAGCTGAGCGTGGACGCCTAGACACAGGACAGCAACAGCACCCACGTGCCCAGGTGCACCGTGCCACCTGCTACCTGCGACCTTGGACTGCCTGTTTCTCAGAGATGCTTACTTCTGCAGGTTGACCATAATTACACCTTTTCATTTTTTAATTATTATCCAGGTTAACCTCGATTTTCACACCAAGGAACTCATTGCTCAGAGCATGACCCAACCCACCCTCCAAAGCTTTGATGCTGCACAGAGCAGAGTGTATCAGCTTATGGAACAAGACAGTTACACGCGTTTTCTGAAATCTGACATCTACGTAGGCTTGGTAGAAGGAAGGCCTCAGAGACCAACAAATCTCAGAAGACGATCACGTTCGTTTACCTATAATGAATTCCAGGATGTAAAGTCGGATGTTGCCATTTGGTTATAAAGAAAATAAATTTTGCTCATTTTGGTGGCAAGCTTGCACATCTGCTTCTAAGACAGTAGCATGTTATGTTAACAAAGGGGTACATCTTTTAAAATAAAATCTATCGTGGGAAAGGATTTTTAAGAATGTAAATCAAAACTTTTATTCTAACAATGTTATCTGCCAATATGTTCTCTGAAGCATTTCCTTTGACATTATTGCATTTGTAATCAGAAAAATATGTTGCTTAACTAAAGGGCAGTAAAGAAGTAATAACAACGTTTTATAACAATGTAAAGTTAAAGTTAAGCTTTTGCAAAATTGGCAACGGGTTAACCAAATATCTAGTTTGGACTTTTTTTCCAGATGTAAACAACTAATGCTCAGATATCTATTCAACAACATTTTCCTAATGATGGAGACTATCTCGGCCTCAGAGAGTGTGGAAGATGATTATCCGATCTTGGGTTACTAACCCTAGCTCAAGAGAAGCAATGTGTCACTTCTAGTTCTACGCCAGAAACAGGCACTTTAGGGAGGACACACCCATCTCTCCAGAATGTCCAGGTTAAACATAACCTAGGTCGGTAACCAGAAATGGGGTCCACATTCCTGCTCACTCCTGAGGCAGCATGGACTTACTTCTATGAAGCACACTTCTGCTGGTCCCAGAAACATGACCAGGTGATGCTCCAGGTTGAGACTGAATGGACCATCTCCTCACCTGTGAAGAGAACGTGCCACTGAAATAGCGGGGATCCTAATGTCATTTGAGTAATGACCAGACAAGGTTTATCCCAGGAGCAGTTAGTTTTCAGTTTTGGACTTCTTAGAATTGGGGTAAAAATTAGAAATAAGAGCAAGTAAAAGACTAAGGCATCCAAGGCCTTAGACACTGGCATCTATCACATTGGCTCATATTCAGAAATCATTCTCCCATTGATCATTTTCTTATTTCTAATCTCATTGAACCAACGAATGCATATTATTCCAATAATATTATGCTAATAAGTATATATATCTCTACTTTAGGGAAATATTTAATTTTATGTGTATTTGCATTGTCTGTAAATGTCTATATTTAAAGATGCCATTCATTTGGCTTTGGCAAATGATATTTTAGTCTAAATATAAAATATAAAAACTACAGATCACCTATACTAATAAACATTTTAGCTTTCTCCATTCATGCAGTTCATATTTATTTAACCACTAAATGCTCTCGGTGATTACCGATTACCCTTTCTGTTATCAAATTTGACATAGACATATTTTTCTTCTTTTAGAAAGATATTGGAATAGAAAGTATTATTTGAGGCATTTTATCACTGATCTTAAAGCTAAATCAATTTCTTATATTGTTCTGAATAAGAAAACAAGGTATCCTGCATTTCAAATATCAACTAAGACAGTGATTTTTAGTTTTTCTTTGGCTGATTAATATTTTCTTTTTCTGTGGCAGCCTCTTTTGAGAGAATTTGACTGCTTTACACACAGACAGGATAATATAAGCTTTTCTAACCTCATCAGAAAAATCATGGGATGATTTATAGAGCATTATTTTAGGACAACTACATACGATATAGCTTTTGCATTTGTAATACTTTTTAGAAGTGTCTGATTTTGTTTAACTTATGACATATTCAATAGGACCCTTCAAAAAGGTACCAGGATTTCTTGAACGAAGTCAATGTCTGACTTCAAGGAGCTTGACTCTGTATAGGGCAGAACAATTGGAGAAGTGAAATAATCCAGATAAAAATGTGCAGACAGTGCTGAACAGTGGCTGAAAGACTGAAGAAATACATAATGAAAGTCATGACTTCAAGACCTCAAAGTCTGGGCACCCAAAACAGATGCCCGGTGCCCAGAAATTTATTTAACTTCTACACATCCTTATCCTACCCATTTTTTTTTTAAAGATAAGGACTCGAGATGGCTAAAATTTAATCTTTTTCATGTTCTCTACATGTATTGATTCTAAGGAGATCACCTGTCATTCTCCAAAGCACCTCTCGATTGATGCCTCGGCAAGAAAAAGAGACACTGATTAATTTGTCTGATTATGATTAATGAAGTATGACTAACAAAGGAACATTTTAGACTAAAAGTTCCTATGGGATATTGGTCTAAGAATAAGGATCAATTTTGTAAGAAAACTTACAAATACATGGAAGAAAAGAATGACAGGAAGTAGTTTACAGTTTTTCAGCGGGTCATATGCATAAAAATAGAAAGTCATCAAAGATAGAGTTAGATTGAATTAGATAATTTAAGGTATCTCAAAGCCCACAGACAAAAGGCAATACCGAGATTGCCATATTGTATACTAATAGAAGAAAAACATATATGACTGTGGAATCATATGGAAGGAAGAGGAAGCATAATGAGCAAGGCAGCGTAGTATTTCATTAAAGGTTTTCAAACGTGGCGTATTTTTATTTGAATCCTGGCTCTGTCACTTATCAAGAGCAGTATGTTAGGAAAGCAATTTAAATATTGCGAACTTCAATTTTTCATTTGCAATATTGGAATAAAACATTTAAGGTATTCTTAAAATAACTGAACTTAAAAGTATTTGCAAACTGCCAAGTGTAGATTAATTAACTTTACTGCATGGGCAAGATTATGAAAATTATTTCCTTTTTCTAAGTATATATAAAATTTCCTAAGAATGTCTAGTTTACAATTAAAACAAATGTCATTTGAGAATAATGAGAATTTCTTGAATAAATATGGGTACAGCTATCGCTCTCACCAAATCTTTTATAATTTTGTGCTTCAGAGAAAAATAAATAATGACATTTTAGCTAAATGAAAAATATTAGAACATTATAATTTTGAAAATTCTTCTAAAGGAAAGCTGTAAAAATTTGAGAAATGTATTCAGACTCTATTCACAGAATGTCCCTTCATATAGAGGCTTTAGAAGTTTTTGAAAAAAAAAATGAAAAGTAGATGTCAGCAGTCATTGATAAATGAATATCAGCCAAAAACTCAGACAAATGAGACCTGAAACTATGAAGTAAATTCATTGATAGATCAAGATTTAACCCACAAAATTGTATTTATCTACATTATTCTTAAGCTCATCTATTGTAAAATATAACAAATATTCTCTAGATCAGTCACAAAATCATCAAGAAAACCGTAACCTTGCAAATGAGTCCTTTACTATATTTTCTGCTAGCCAATTTAGGGCACATTTTCTTCTCTTCTATTTTTTTTTTCCAAGTGGCTATTTTGCCAAGAGTTTTAGGTAAAAATGTTTCAGACTATTACAATACACGTATATAGATGTGTCAATAGTTGGATCTTTAAGAGTTAAATAATAATTATAATTATTCTTCAGTCTACTGAGTACATGTATTTTCTCTGCCATGCAGTATCACTTTCTCCCTCATTAAAGAAAATACTTGGGTAAATATTTGAGGTGAAAAATAAAACAATATTTATACTTTGCAGACCATTTTCATTAGATAATTAGAATTATAAAAAGATAATTGGAGAGAAATCAATAAAATACTACATGTTGTGCTTTTAAAATTCATGTGAAAAGAAGCATTTTTAATCCCTGAAGGCTGTAAATATTATTGATTGTGTTTATTCTAGCAACCATCAGTATCTGCCTAGAAAAGGAAAAGGCATTATTTAATCTTTATTATTTTATTTTTCATACAGACTCTCTGATGTCTTTAGAAAAGGAATAGATTAGGGGGCCTCCATTTCTGCCTAAGTCAGAAAACACTTCTCTAAAAGCAGAATTATCTACCACAGAACAATAATTTATTAGGGCCTACTAAGTATTAGGATTCTCTTCTAATCAAACACAATATCAGGTGAGTGTATCAAAAGCACCATCCTGTCAAAAAAGTCATCTTGTTAGTATTACCGGAAATATCTTAATCAGAATTCAACCTGAAACTTGATTCCTTCAATTTTTTTGCTGATATTATAAATATGTGTAGTGAGCACACACATACATATGTAAATGTTGAAAAATATAGTTAAAAAACTATATTTTAAAGACAACCATATTTAAATTAATTGTGTATATAAAATGATAAAGACTCTACCATTTAACTGAGTGGTAATGTTTTGAGCAATGCAAATTCAGAGAATTTTATTTTGTGGAAGAAATGAAGTAAATTATTTAACTTCACTGAAGAATAATTCTATAATAAAATTATTGTAAAGTATTAATACAGTATCTGAATTTATGAATCATAATTTGCAACAGTATAAAAATTCTAGACTTCTAGATTTTTGGAAGTACCAAGATACTTAAAAATATGTTTTATTTTTTATTTTTATTAAAATTTCATACTTAATTCAATAAAACTCAATATTGGAATATTAAGTTTAGATAGTTTTATCTTTAGATTTTATACTGAGGATATGTGCCATATATTAAATGAGTTAATCTCTTAAATTCATTTTTAAACAGCAGCTTCCTTAATTTTTAGATACTTAGTCGATTAATTTTTATAAGCCTTAATTGGAGCTGCTGATTTATTCTTTTGTTTCATAAAAATCTCATGGCTTCTCTTTAATACTTTATATATGCCAAATCTACTTGCTTCCAAGATTCTAATACATGTATAAAATATGCTGGAATGACTAATACTGGTTAAAACTAATATTATAAAACGTGAAAATTTAAATTGTAAGTCTTCATCACAGAGGTTAATTTTTCTCTCCCATGTTATAAGGCTGAGTCTTCAGTAAAGTTATGAAATGGGATATTTTGCTCAAATTTCGTTAAAGCCTAAGTGATGATGCAGACCAGATTTGACTTCAATGTGATAAAATAAAGGGGTTCAGATATCAAATGTAACACCACAATGATAAATTTACAAATATATCCTTTTTAATGAATATATCCTTTTTAATTATGCTACATAAAATAAAGGAGCATTAAAAATCATACCAAAACAATCATCCAGAGGAAACGCAAAGTTCGACAGAAATGGCAGGGGATAGGGCTAAGGTGGTGAGTAAAGCAATGGCTTCTCGGGACCAGGGAATTAATCCCTATGAAAAGTTCCTAAAGTAAGAAATAATTTTGACCATATATTAATATGTTGTACGTAACCAAGTCACAGGGCATGGAATCTCTTTATAGTTTTGTTTTACAACTCCTGAAGCCAACCAACTTGACAATTTTACAACTTCATATGTTATTACTCTTTCTTCCACTTTAAAAAAAATTATTTATTTAAACTTCTTTTAAAATTAAAATTTCTGAAAAATTAATTGAGGCCCGTGTGATTTTACAGACTTGGTTATTTTATTTCTCGGACTTCATCTTCCTAAACTAAGGAATAATTTACTGAGATGATTCTAAAATCTATAAACTTTCTCTTTATAAGGATGTTCCCTTTAAACCTGGCTTACACCTAAAAATTAATCCTGAGTGCAAAAGGAAACACCAGTCTTCTATTTTTGATTCTATGCATGACATTACATTAAAAAATACTTTAATATGAAAATTGAATCTGGATGTTTAGATAAAGGAAGTAAAGTCCATGTAATATAATTTCAGAGTTTTAAAAATAAGATACTATGTGAATTTAAAATAAACGATGCATGGAAAATGTGTAGTTTTCTCCTTCGTTAGTGTATGAAACATCAGTGCCACCTTCACAAGGTTGCAGAGAATTCTAGGAGGCACAACCTGTAGTTTTGTTTTCCTCAGAAATCACCAGAGATTTAAAAACTACTCTAAAAAACTCTCAGATAAAACAGAAAAAGTCTATTATTTGTAAGCACACACACACACAAATTATCTTTTTTGTTTCTAGGTATTTAAGATATTTTTTGTTTCTTTATAAGTGAATATGTTATTGGAAGTAAAAATTAGAAATTTTCAAATATTTACAGAATCAAATGTCTTTGTCTCAAACAGTTTTAAGCAGCCTGAAGAAAATGTCAAGTATGCCAGTGATATGAAAAGCACCCGCAAATCCTGAAAATCTTAAGAGCTAATTGTTGCAGGCCCTTTATTTTTCTCCTGTAGGCTGACATTTTAAACCGTGTTATTTCATTTTCATCCTGAGCAAAATATTTTAACATTTTAATTTTTTATCAATTGCCTAGATTTCTATTTCATTCTGTAACAGGCTTGATGACTCGGAATGCTAAAGGCTTCTCAAACCTCAACGAGGTAGAAGAGACGTTTTCTAAATAAGATTTTCCTAAGCAGATTCATTTTACAATTTAATTTCTTTCAATAAGGTAAAGGTCAGTGTGAAGCTATAAGAAAGTTAATTTGTATGAGGTATGCACATGGAATAAGAAAATAATATAATATAAAATATTCATAATTCAAGCTTTTAAACCAACCTCAGGGCTAAAAAAACAATTATTACAGGAAATAGCTCAACAATTACAAAGTTATTTTGATGATGTCCACTAATATACTCTCATTCTGACAGATATAAAGGGACGATCTTATAGGATAACAAATTCTAAGAATTAGAAATCCCTTGAATCACCTCTTTTGTATGTTCATTGGCTTTAAAAAATGTTTGTCAATGCTACATTTGTCAACCACTATACTAACACAGTTCTCTCTGAAGTTCTAATCAAGTACTATAAATCATGCCAGTTTTATATCTATGCTGATTATCTCTTCGTATCTCATCAGACTTATACCACTATTTTTTTAATCATGGCAACCAACACACATCTCTTTATTTGGCTATGTCCCATGTTTATTTATTTTAACGGGATCAAATTGCATTGTTATTCACAACAGTGTGGCAGATATCTGTTGTTCTGTTTATCTTAAAATTAAATGATTTTAATAAGAGCATCATAGAATTATAGTTTCTCTCAATCATTCAACTGATTCCTATACTGTTCTCTTCAAATAAGAATAGCTAACAATTTTCTACATTTCTTGATAAAGAACTCTATGAAAAATGAAACAGATTTCTTCTCTAAACGCACCACTGATCTCAGCCGGCTGAGACCCTGAGCAGAGAACTCGGAGGAGTCCTACCCAGAGTCTCGACCAGGGCTAAATTCATGGTAGATTGTTATACAGAAATGAAATTGCTAATACATTCTTTAAAACCTCCAAACCCTTTATGTGTACACCTTTTACAGCATTTATATAGTCATCATCTGATATTATTTCAAGTTATTATTTATTTCACAACCATTATATGTCATAAACGTATAAGAAGTGCTGGGAATACTTGAACTGATGATAAATTAAACATGATCGACCACTCCTTTTTAAAACATGATACCCCAGTTGATCAAATACATCAGATAATTACAGAACAGCGCAAAGTTCAATGGGAGCATTGATCTAACTGAACACTTTGAGTCAGACAAAGTAGCAATAGATTTTAGGAGGCTATTTATTCAATGGTTGGTCATTTATTCCCACAGAGAAAATTCTTTCTGAAATGATGTTTTTTAGAGAGATTTGTTTCATTTTTCACAGAGTTACTGTGAAGCGGTACAAAGATATTTTTAAAAGCACTTTAAGACTCTTGAAGAAAGCACATTTTGCAAATGCAAAAGATTATTATTAACAAAAGGCCTTTTAATCATCTTATTTATAGAATCTCTCTTATTTAAATATATTGCTATATATCCTACTTAAGAACAGACTTAATTTTTAGTTACTTCATCAGATCAAGTATCCTTCTCCATCTTCTAAAATGTTAGGCAATGATTAGTGATAGTAATGAATATTAAATGATATTTTATAGGCATCATTTTAACCTTAATTTCAACAGACATCAGACTCATATTTGATTGTGGTTTCATAATTTGAGGAGTACAGTAAATTAAAATACAACCTTATATTTGATCCTAACTTTAATATTCACATTTAGAATTCTCGAGACAGATGTCAGACTGAAGTGTTGTCTAATCATTTTGTTATACCTCCAAAAAAGACTATTGTTATATTAAAATTGTAATTTCTATGTGCCTGATGCCATACTTAATGTTCTAAGAAGAAAACCTCTTGAGTCAGAATGCAATTAGAGATGTAAAGAAAAAAACACTTCAACTAAAGAATAGACACGCACCTTTTCAAAAGTCTGATGAAACCTGACTATGATGTGATTTGGATAGAAACACTGGCAAAACACTTGCTTCTCATATCATACATAGACACACACCCATCTGTCTTTAGCTTGAAGCAGGATAGTAAAATGTCAATTACAAGATACTATTGGTGATATGGAGTGAATCTAAACCAGAAAGCAGTTGACATTTCTGGAAACATCCACTGTAATTGTGATTTAGAGATTAATGCATAGTAAAAACTACTTTATAAGCAGCTTGCACGACACTAAGTATTTGAACTTCTGAACAACTCTTTCATGTACATTAGAATTATTAACACTTTAAATAATTCTATGACCTCTGAAAACGAAGAGAGAGACATGAATGTAGGGGAAAAAAGTGCCATTCATGTAAATGCCTATGTGTTTCCTTGCCTTTTTGAACACTCTCCTTTTCCGTCTGTGACCAACGTTTTGTCTTGTTCTCTAGGAGGCATGTAGCCTTAGTCTTTTCTCATCTAGGGTTTTGCTTTCCACGGTTTTAGTGACCTGCAATCAACTGCAATTCAAACACATGAATATATAGAATATGTTTATTTAGAAATTTAAAAAAATGCATTGGCTGAAGTACTTCTTTGAAAATGTAGTGCATGTAAGGAGTTCAGAAGAGGGTATACAGGTTTGTATTTCAGTATGTCTTTTGTAAGCTGAGTGTTTAGATCTAAGAAAAGATTCCCAGTCATATAGTTAGTTGAGCAGCCCATTTAATACAGAATATGTATCCTTCTATTTAACAGAATATATCTGAACTACGTTAGCAGAATGACGGTCATGTACTGAGTTATAGCTAACTGAGTTAAAATGAACTGCATCCGGACTGAAGAGATGGGAGTGTCCCCAGATGCATATATCACAATGCTTGCACAATTGTTTGAGATATCTCATTTGTATATTTTATATATGGCATACACTTATATGTTTATGTGTATTTAACTGTTTAGCAATATCTAGTGTTTTTTTTCTAAATGGTGGGTTGTATTTATCTCAATTTATCCTTTATTGTCTTTTGAAAATCATGAGTTAGAATAAATTAATAGCTTTATATATACCTAGACCAGATGGAGTCCAACAAATTAGTAAAGAATAGATGAAACAGACCATATAAGGAGAAATCTTTACAGAATAGTGACTCAAACTTTTATATCTACGCAAATTAATTCACTTAATGAAGACAGTGTGAAAATTTCTTGTAACAATTATGAGTATTCTAATTACCTATCCAGTTCTCTGTCCCTACCCCAGAGTTTAGTTTAACTATCAAGTGGGGAGGCAACCTCAGATTCGTGAATCCCCACGTTAAATCATCCTTGACATAGATCCAGCACTGACTAAGGTATATCGTTTCTCTCCGTTGGCTTCTCTGCTTTGCATTCTAGTTCTTTAGTGACAAGTAGAGCTTTGAGCCAGTAAGTATTACGGTGCCTGAATCTCCTTCCTGAAGTTCACAGGAATGTGTCATGGTTATGAGCATTGAAACTAGAATATGATGAAGCTGACTTCAAATCTCTGTTCTAAAACTTCATTGTATGAATTTACCCAGGTTGCTAACTGGTTTTTAGTCATAACATTTTCTTGTCTGTAAAATAAAAATAATTATTCCTTGGTGTAATTAAATGGGATAAGATATTGTTTGGGGTAATTAAATGGGATAAGATATTCATCCAATTGTTTGGGGTAATTAAATGGGATAAGATATTCATCCAATTAATATCGGTTTAACATTTACTATGTTCAAAGCTTACAGTACTTAGTACAGGGAAGTGCTTTTATTTTATCATTGAAAATATTATTTTTATTTTGTGGCCTTCTCGACGACTGTCGACTTTGCCTTGGCGACGTACTGATGGAATCGTCATTCTTTTCCAGCCTTATCTCAACATGACTCCCTGACTGCAAGCTGAAAACTGCACAGTGCTCTATACATACTCAGTGCTTTCTGTTCTCCAAATATTGACTCATGTCATTCTTTTGTAGAAATATTAGACATTTCTCAAGATAAGTATGGTGATCTCCCTTTCACACTTTGGAAATGCTCTAAATTCTAAAAACACATTGATCACAGTTTGATGCAGCTATCCTCTATATCTATTTATAGTTTTTTTGTTTTTGTTTTCTTGTTTTTTTGCTTTACATCCTAACATCTTCCTTATAGAAAGGCTCAGTAAAGACTCTAATTATGGTTCATTAATGTTTGTATGGGGTCTCACACATAGTGAAAATTGAAAAGAGTTTCAAGGAATGAATGAATGTCTGAGCCAAAAAGCAAAAATTGACTTTTTCAAGACTTTACGCTAAAACCTATTATAAATATTCACCCATGTTTTAACTACTTTAAGGTGATAGTGGCTGAAAAGGGATTAGAAATCAGATCCAAATTCAAATTTAGAGCAATTCCAGTTACAATATCCCTTCTCCATGACTTTCCTAATAAAAACGACAAATGAGAAGTATAAAATTTGAAACATTTAAAACTACGATTATGCCATTGATGAAAAACTTATTAGAATTTTAAATTTAAACTGTTGATTTTATCTAAATTTTTTAGTCTTGTATTAATTTAAAACTACAAAATATAATGAGACCTTTTAAAAAGTAATAGGTAATTTCATATGCATTGTCATATACCAGACTCAACATATTTTGTTTTTGAAATTTTTATAATATGGAGGTGTCTGATATTCTCATTCGTATTCTGCCCAAACAGCTGCCATTCACCACCTGCTGTGCAAAGCCCACTCATACTTTTAAAAGCCTCTAGAGTTATGCAAAAAAAAAAAGCTTCTTCCAAATCAGTTCATCGTACTTCAAATGTCACCCACACCTTTGCTTGGCAGTCAAAAAAAGTATCGAAGTGAGAAGGTAAATAACACTAAGATTTGCTTCTAATTCCCATCCAAACCCACAAAACCTTTTACATACTAGCATAATGGATTCTGAATTACGTTGAAGACTCAGAGAGTGAAAGGGGCACAAGAGAGAAAGATATACAGGAAGATACTTTATTTTTATAGCCATGGCTATCTGGAAGCTGGTTGTTAATGCACAGAAGGCATTCAGAAGACCATAACTTTAGGGCTGATTCCAGCTCTGGGGAGGAGACCTTGGTGCTCTCAGTTTTACAATGCTTGTCCCGTTAAAGCCAAGTTTACACTTATATTCATACAAGGGCCTGAAGACTTCTGCAACACTGTCCTCTCCCTCAGGGACAACCCAGATGGCTGCCACCATCTCAGAGCCAGGCCAGGCATGGGTTGTGCAGGCTTAGGATTGAGCTTGGCTACTGTACCCAAAAAGGAGCCCTTAGGTTTAAGAGCAAAAAGGAATTCCTTTCTCTTTCACAGTTACAATATTGGGGCTTCCTCAAGGTATCCATGTCTGAGAGACGAAAAAGGGCAAGAGTTGGTCAGGTCAAGTTGGCTTGGTGTAGAAGTCACAGTGAAGATTTATTTTAATAGCTACCAAAAAAAAGTCCATATATAGTTGAAGTTTTTATAAGGATAAAATGTATACACTACACCCACCATTTCTCAAAAGGGCAAGTACCAGCTGGGGAGGAGTGAGATGGCCCAGCACACAGCAGCTGCCCTAATCCCGCTTTACTATGACACATCAATATCATTCTGTCACTGTCCCCATACACATGGTATCTTCCTTGCAGTTCAGAAAACTAATAGAAATCCACTTCCTTTCATCCCTCAGGGGAACTGTAGCACTATATGAATAAAAAAGATAATTTAAGAGGAAGATTTTTTTTCTCAGAAATTCAATTTTCAGCAATTTATACATTTGTCCCTATAATTTCTAAAGTTCTACTTGTGCAAACATGGACTCATCCCACCATGGAATTTTTATATTGTCGCCAGGGGTATTGGAAGTGCATTAAATCAGTTAAAGTCCTGCCAAAGGGGAAAATAATAACCACGAAGAGAGTTAATTCTGAAAAGTAATTTCTTAGCAAATAATCTAATTACCTTTTACAATATCAAAGGAAGGCGCACACAGCTTTCTTTCATTTCAAATATGCTAATAAGCACAAACTGCTGACAAAATAAAGATTTAATACTCTTTTAATCAAAGAAGAATGATTTATTTTTAATCTAAGAGGAAGTTATTTTAGCCATAAAATATGAGAAGAATGACTAAACAAAGGATGAATAAACCAGGCAATGTGCACTTAGAGATTTCTGTCATTACTAAAATTCACGAAGCATGCTCAAGTATTGGCTCACATATGTAATAAAGGTTGGAATACACCTGCCTTCAGAATGAGAAAGTGACAATGTATGTCTTGTTTCTGCCTTCTTTTATCTATGGACTCTTCTGTATCCTTCTCTGTTTTTATTGATAAATATGTGCATTCAGAGCAATTACATTCTATGTCTGCCATAGAAGATTCTATATTTTAAAACCAAGGTGACAGTGGGAAGCACTGAACCTAACAAAAGGGTGAAGGTCATTGGGGAGATGTGTGTGTTTCACTGCTGCTGCTTTATTCTAGGTTCACAGTGCCTGCCTGCCCCATGGATCTCTCTTTACCGCAGTCTTCACAACTAATCCCTTGCCACATTCCCATGAAAATCCTCTATAAGATGCTTGTCCCAAGTGACACATTTACATTTGTCTCAAACACCCTGTCAATATTAAGGTACAGATATGACATCATCCTTGCTTAAAGACCAGATGGATAAAACACATTCAAGACCATTTCAAAAGCAAGGTGGCACTGAGACATATCTTGGATAGTGAACAGAATTCTATAGATAGGAGAGATAGAAAGATGGCATTTCAGACATGTGAGGAAAAGACAACCAAAGTAAATACTTTAGAAAGTGCTTCTTTGCTCTGAGAATGGCTGGTACCTTGACCCATATAATACAGAAAGCAGGAGATGAGGATGGGAGTTGAGAGGGGAGCTTTGCGGATGATGTGGCATAAAAGAAACATAGAAACAGATTGAAAAAGGACTCTATGGTTGCTGAATCTGAGAAAGATAAAAGATCTTTGAATCAGATTTTCATTCCATCAGTCATTTAGTAAATATTTTGGCATCTATTAGGTATTAGGTGTTGTTCCAGGCACTTGATTCAGCAGGAAAAAAATAAAAAGTAAAAAGTCATACTGCTTCATAGAACTAGAGTGTGATAATGTTACAATTACACTACTAATTACAATATATTTTGATAAATACTTGGTGTCATGCCAATTGGTAATATAAGGACACCTAACATTTGAGGACGTCGGGAATAAATTCCTGAGGAAGTAACATTTAACCTAAAAATTGAAAGATGAATTGTAGCCCTCTGTAAAAGGGAAAAAAGAGGCTGGCAGAGCAGGAGGTTATATTCTAGGAAAGAAAAAGAAGAAGAAGAAGAAACTACTGCAAAGGCAAAGAAATTGTAAGTATTGGCGAAGACGTGGAGAAGTTGAAACCCGTATATACAACTGACGGAAATATAAAGTGGCACAGCAACTTCAGAAAAGAGCACAGCAGTGTCTTGGACGGTGACACACAGAGTAACCATATAATCCAGCAATTCCAGTGAAAATTACCCATTCAAGAAAACTGAACGTAGATGTCCACACACATGCATGAATTTTCACAGCGGCACTATTCATAATAGCTAAAAAGTGGAAACACTGAAAAAAAATAAGTTTATGAACTAGAAGAATGACATGATAGATTTATTTTCCCAGAGAGATCATGAAGGCTGGCATTAAGGAAAATAAATTAGAGAAAAATAAGACAAGAAAGAGGCAGAGATAATTAAAATGCTGTAGTGGTAATACAGAAAAAAAAATAATGGTGAATTGGTCGAATGTATTGGCAGTGGAGACAGAAAGAGACAAGTGGGTTGGAGAACAATTTTTAATGAGGTACGATAAGATTCAGTGATTCCATGGAAGGCACCGTGAAGAACGCAAAAAATAAAACAGTTATAGACTGTGTCTTGGCTGATGGCTTGGGTATTTGATAGATATTAATATAATTCATAGAAATTTAAAATTGAGGAGAATAAAGTTTGTGAGGCTGGGTAAAAAAAGGCTACCACATCACACCTATTAACTTTCAAACACCCATTAAATAACTAAGTGTGTATCTGAAGTGGGAAATAGCTGTTTGACTCCAGAGCATATTAATAAAAAGTGAATTAAACCTATAAAACATTTATTTAAAAATCCTGTATTTACAATTTTACTCTTCACAAAAACCTATTTATAAAGTTTTCTTTTTATATTTCTCAGTAGCATTTTGTATTATTTCCTACAAATAAATTATAGAATCAGTAAAATTTTTTCTTCTAGTTTGAAAGCATACTGTCAATGCAGTTTTCTTATTGATTTTGTTGAGTATACAATACTCTAAACCACATCACAAGTAACATCGACATGTACAAACAAGGTGATAAAGTAAATATTCAATATTTGATATCCATATGCATTTTAATACCCCTTGTCTTTCTATAAATCTAACATGTATCTTTCAAGTTTTCTAGTAATCTGAAACAACCAAAAAAATTGTTTATTTCCACTTATTCAAGTAAAATATTGAGTATAGGATTTTTCTGAGGCACAAAGATAAAATTCCGTCTCATTATAGTGGAAAATGTTTTCTTATTTTTGTCATTCTAGATTTAAATCTGTAAGTTGTACTTGATCTCTGAGCCAATATATTTGATAGAAAAAGTGTTGCTTCTACTCTCCTGATAGCGATGAATGATCACAACCTGGTATCTTACAAAAGAATCTTTGAATAAAAATAAAATTTTAAGAATGAGGATCTTGTATTAGATGATTGACATTCAAATAAAACTCTAAAAATTATATTTTAAAGCAATATTAATTGCAAGTATTAGATGATAGTGACTTGCTAAAATTAAGGCAATGTAAAATTAAGTGCCAAATAAGTATGGCGTATATAACGATAATGATAGTAGTAAACCGCCATTTGAGCATCTATTATGTACCCACCAATAATTAAGCTAGGTATTTTATGTACATATTCTTGATACTCACAAGAACTCTGAAAGAAATGTACATTTTACAGCGAAGAAAACGGATTGGGAAGCCATGCACAGCGAAAGAATCAGGAATGTAAGGAAAGTACCTGGGTCACAAGAGCGGCCCTCATCTTCCTGAGTCTCAGAAGTCCAAGTTCACGTCCATCACAGCAGAATGTTTCCAGAAACCATGGAGTGGATTCTATTTAATACAAAACAGTGAGCACTGTTACATCTTTTTTCTTTCACTTTAAATGTCCTTTTGGGCATCGTATGTTATTTGGAAAAAGTCATCAGATTGTCTTGTTAACAACTTAAAACATAAATTGCCTAACTATGTCTCAAAAAGATGCATTTCATTATAATTGATAATCCTCTGAAGGCCACAAAAACAGTAAGTGGACAGACAGATATCATCTTTGGTTTCTAATTTTCTTCAGTAGTAAAGGCTACAAATTCTTCAAATATTATACTAACTGTCTTTTACCAATTGTTAAGAAACTTAGTTTATATACATATAAACTAAGGGCTCTGGCCCTCTCAAAAGAATGTATACTAATTACTCTATTAGATAGTATAATGAGTTAATTATATTTCATTCTAGATTATTTCTCTTTAGCTCAGGAAATTGATAGTGGTATCAAACAGCATATGTTCCTTTTCACAGGTTAAAGTAATTATTCTTTTGAGAACATTTTGTTAACTTCATTTATAGAGATCGAAATTCCATCCAAGCAAAACAGAATGTGATAAATAAAAAACTCAGTTGGAAAAACAAGTAGGTCAATGTTTTTACATTGTAGAAGTACAATTTAAAATAAAATCACAATTCCATGACTTTATCGACCTTCCCCTTTGGCAGGATATGTATGAGACAAAACTCAGTTGTCAGATGGAGGTGAAAAGATATGATATATAGAAATAGTGGAGTCTGTGCCTGGTCCTCAAGGGACTGACACATAGAGGAGAAAAAAAAACTGGCCCTAGTGTCAAATATAACAAATACAGTGAGCAGTGTTTTACACAGAAGGACAGAGTCAGGGTGTGTTTTAAGAACGTGAATAACAGTGCTTTGGCATAAAACACAAATTATGAAAAAGGGTAAACTGCTCATAGGATCTTTTCAACTGCTTCAAAAAACTCCCCAACGACCAGGGCTGAATAAAATTTATTTTCTCTCATTCAAATACCTTTACACATATTTCTTTTCATTATGGTAGATTTTTTAAATCTAATTTATAGTTATATAAATTATCTCCTATGGTGTAATTTTTTTTTCTGTATACAAACTGCTCAAATATAGCTATTAGCTTCTCCCCAGTGGAAGGTTGCATGTCAGTTCTCTAGTTAATTTTACTATCATCTTTCAGTTTCAAAAACAGTGATCATATTTACAGATGCAAGGGGGGATTCGGTGGAAGCAGACTGTCAGATGATGTAAGTGAAAAAATCCAAGAGCCAAGCACGATAACATTTATAATAATTGTTTTCACATTTTAAAAAAAGAAAATGGAAAATCAAACTTACATATTTTCTCTTATTTTGCTCAAAGCAATTTTATTTATTTACTTACTTGTTATTGTTACCAAGAAAAAATATCAGAAATGTGAAAAAGTACCATGAGCTATAAGATTATTTTTATGAGAGTAACTGTATAGGTAAGTAGAGCACATGACATCGCTGATGAATGAGAAAGCAATGAAGATTCTATAACTTCGTAAAATATTTTATAATTAGGACTTCAGGTTTCTAGCATGGCAGGTAAAGAGCTTGGAAGTCATCACTTCCATTCTCACAATAAGAAAAAGGCTGAACAAACTGAAAACTGACAAATCTTCTTGGAACAGACAGAATTGAGGTCACAGGGCAAAGTGCTGTCCTGACAATGAGACAGACAGGTGGACACAGATAATCACAGCTCACTTGGAGCAGGAGCCGGAAAGCAGAAGCTCACGACTGGAGCCAGTATCAGTAGGAACATTTTACACTACAGTTGAGCACTAACAACATGAATTTGAACTGTACAGGTCCGTTTATATGTAGATTCTTTTTCAACAAATATATAGTAAGTCTTTGTATCCCTAGGTTTTGCATCTGCAGATTCAATCAATTGTGGATCAAAAAGAGTATTTTTGATTCACCATTGGGAATCTGTGTATTTGGAAGGCTTAGTTACATGCAAATTCTCAAATGGGAAAGTAGGGAGGGGGTGAAAATACATACCCAAAAACTGTAATGGGAATACCAGGAGCAGAAAATACAAAAGGAACACAAGAAATAATTGAAGAAAAAAATGACTGAAAATTTTCCAAAATTAATGACAGCCACTAAATCACAAGTCTAGGAAGCTTAAAGGATACCAAGCATAATAAATACCAAGACATCTACACCCATGCATATCACATTCTAACTGCAGAAAATCATAGAGTAAGAAAAATCTTGATGAAGAAGAGTTGTGCTCCTTTTCCCACTTTACCCATCAACACTTTAGGGTTCCTATTTTTTAGATTCAATTTGCATCCTGAAGGCCCAATTCACACGTGAAATATATGCTAAAGAGATAGGTAGATGCATCCCTTTACATGCAAAATGTTCAACTTAAACACTTTCACAGTAACAAAAACAACTGCATAGTGACTTATTTTTAACATCCCCCTCCCCCAAGAAAAAGTTAATCTCAGTCATTTTGTCACTTTACACAGAGAGACTTAAGAATAGCCTTTGTGGAGAAAACTTCACACAAGGAAAGAGGTTTTTCAATTGTCACTATCAGTTCTTTCCTCTGGTATAGTGAGACCTATCCCTCCCAGTCGTTCATGTGAAACATTTTCTGGTCCCTTGAGACAGCCTGTTCCAAGGGGTGGTATAGGTGAAGGGCAATTTCAAATGAAGATTTATAAAAAGCTTTGAGCAGTGGCAGCATCATTTCAATAAATACATGGGACAGACATTGTTGACGTTCCTCATATTTCATCACCCCCTTTTAATTTATCTGCTGCTATGACTCCTGGCTTAATGACACTTCTCACTTTAGGTGCCTGCCTTCCCCTTAGCTGTTTAGTCTTCTTTCTAAAAACCGCAGGAGATTATTACACTTCATTCAAGAATTTACCTCCTGGAGCTATCGTCAAACAAAAGAGAAAGTGGAACACTTTCTCCCCATTCTCTGGTTGGACAGTGTGATGCACATTTCTCAGAACGTTCCCACTGGTGTGGACCAGATCCCCATGTAGTAATCCACTTTATAGCACACCCCGTTACCTTTCCTTCACTCACGATCTCCACTTTTCCACTTTGCTTCCTGAGATCACCTCCCATATGAAATACTTGCAATCAAGTTTTTCTCTTTCACATTTGAACATTCAACAGCAGAGAACCCGCTGGCAGCATGCTGTACACACTGACCTCTTCTATCATGAAGGGGACAACGGCCCATCCTCACTGCAACTGGAATTTACTCTGCAAGGGTGTTTTTCTTCCTTGCCTCAGCAATGCTCCCCAAGGCCTGACACATTTACTGAGGTGGTATACTAAGTAACATCGCCTTAGACCAAGGAAGTCATTTCACAGCAAAGGAGGTAACGAACCCACTGTCACACAGTACATCATCCAGAAGTTCACTCCCTGAATTTTAGAATGAACACTCAAAGGTTCATCTAAGATAACAAGGAGGAGACACTCTGCTGGGCCAGCTATGAGTTAAATCCATTTGAACACACATTTGAATATAACAGTGCCAGTTACGTCACTTTGCACGGATGCTGAGAGTGCTGCCTCCTCTCAGGAACAAGTCTCGCTCAGCAGTCATCCTCTGATCCTAGTAATAGGAATCACACTAAAACCCTTCCAACCCAAAATGCATATAGACGTGACATAATTAGATCAGCAAATCAAGCAGAGAATTTAAGGTCTAAATGGGAGACAACTAAAATGCTGGCCATTATTCACGCTGAGAAACTGATCCTGGACAGCACGTGCATTGCAAAAATTGCTATGAGATAAAAGGGCAAATTGACTGCACAGTCTGACCAATGGCACATTCCCCAATAGGTCCTTGGAAGGGCTTTTAAGAGAAAAGAATTGAACCTATAGAATTAAACACTGGGAAACTGGTTCTTTCTGCTAAAATAAGAAAAGCGTTCATTTATAAATTTTAAAACTTAGATATATAGTGTTTATTACGCATGAGGAATAATCTAGATGTTTTTAAATGTGTGTGTGGATTGAAATAATGTGCGAAAGGCAAAGAGTTGCCACACTTCGTGGAACATAAGACACCATCATTTTAAATATCCATTTTGTATCCATAAATATATCAAGGGTCACAGTCTAAGCCTAAAACCTCTTCAGTCATCACACTTTCAGTATTTAAAATTAATTACAAATAATTCTCATAAATTAAATGCTGAAAAATGTACTCTATATTAAAATGAAGGTTAAATTAATTATGATAAAATGAGTTTAGAAAAATCAAGAAAATTATGTAAATATGTGATATTTTCAATTTGTTTAAGCCCAATTTAATTTAGAATTTACTTAACTGTTTTTTTTTTACTTTACTCATCCCAGAGTTTTTCTTTCTTTAAATTCTCTTACCACAATCATGATGTTAAGTAAATAACCTACTCTACTATATTTTTAAGTTCATTTGTTTCTTTTAAAATTATTGTTCTCATTTAGTCCTAAGTATTTTCATTTAGTGGCAGGTGTTGGGTGGCTGAGGTAGAGGTAGAAGTGGAAAGGGGTTTAGATGAATAAGTTTATTTGGGTTCAAACACCACAGTAAAGAAACAAAAGGAAGAAAATAAATGTTGAGACTTGTACTTTTTCTCACCTACTCTTCAATTTAAGTTATATTTTATTTTATAAGAATGTTAAAATAGATTAAATTACTATAAAAATATAAACTTGCAATCATTATACTTTATTTAAAATATAGTATATATTTTTATTAAAACTTAATAGTTTATACTAAGTAAATAAATTTTACAGAAAGTTACCATTCTTATCATTTATAAAAGAAAAAAAAATTTAACGAATTATCTGGATTTCATTTTCAGTTATTGTCTAGAGTTACATTATTAGCTTATATCCATCCCCATAAATATATCATGTAATTCTTATTATTTTATGATTCTTATTGGAGAGGGATTAGACAACCTCAGATGAGAAGTATAGATTTATAGCTGAGTATTACATTTTATAAAGATTTGAAACTTTTTACTATTAATGAGAATCAAAGTGTCTATAAGCGAAACAATTCTTACTCATAAGACTTATGATGTCATAAATGGAGTTCCCTAGAGATAGTCTGGCCCACTCCTCGTTTTCCAAATGAATAAATCTGCATTTAGAGAGATTTCATGACAATCTTAAGTGATAGAAAACTGAATATTAGAAAAGATATCTCCTGAATTCTTTCTACCATAGTGTCTGAAATAGAAAGAATGATCCCAGTTTTTGTATCAGATAGTAATCATTTCTGACCTCCAAAAAAACTACAGGGAAACACTGATGGAAAAGAATATATTATTTTTAAGAAATAGAAAATATCCTATTTAGAGTAAAAATGCCTCAAAGTTCCAGACCCATCCAAATTTGATAAACAATTATTAAGTAGTATCTAGTTTCTCTAAAAGTGATTTTTAAATGGTCCTAAGAGCAATCTGTGGGGAAAAAATTAAAAATCATGAAAACGAATTGTGAAGACAAGAAGCAACATTACCTGGGGTTTTCTCCTATGGTGGATGTGGACTTTCTCTGCTTCATCTGGGGCTCATCGAATGTCACGTTCATGCTGCCTCTACTGCATTTCATAGACAGGGACATGCCCATCCATGCTCCAGCTGCTCACAATCGGACGTCTCCGCAGCTGGAAGTATTAGGTAAGCACAAGTTGAAAAGAACTTTTACTTTGCTCACAGCAAGTAGAAGAAAAGCAACTTATTTTTTCTTAAACCACAGCAAAGAATAAATTAGGAAAGGCATTACTTTTTGTTTCTTTTTTCATATTCTCAGAAAAAAAAAAAAGGACATTGCAGGTGACAGGGCAGAACCAAGGGACTAATGAACAATAAGGAGCAATAAATCAAAAGTGGCTTTATACACATATTTTATAGTGATATTGGGAAGAAACTTTAGAAAGAGATATGTAATGACATTTTATTATTTTGTCATTGTAACTAAAACCAGGCCACACTGGATTTAATCCAATTATGTCTACAGATACAATATAAATATAAAATTTTTCAAGGTGTTCTGAGGCAAATATGGAAGTATATGAAATGCCAGTCCCCTTACTTATTTTGAATTTAATGCTCTTCCTGGATTTGAGATTGCAAAGCTATAGCACTGGTCTTAGATTTTGCAGAACTAATAAAAAAATAGATACACAAAACAATTGTAATGAAAAATATAACATGTTCTTTCTTAAAGGCTTATGAAATTTGTGTATGGCCCATTTAAGAATAATTGAACTCTTTCAATTTTTAGGATTTTGCATTGTTTCCTATAAATTTCCCAAAAAAACACTACATGCATTTCATCAAAATGTCATAGTGAAATAACTTAGTGGTATAAAGTATTTGATAAACAATTAGAAAAATTAAGACTATCTATTGCTTAAATTAAAAATACAGTAGAGACACGCTGAGCTGAGAATAAAAACCAGTAATTAGCTTCATAACGCTTTCAATTCTATGTATTTTTCATCCAAATCTATAACTGTTAGCATGACTGTGTATCCTACACATCCACACAGAAACATCCTAACAAACAATTTGCTTTAAAACAATTTAGTGTAATGTTTGACTTAACACTTGATCCAATTTTTATAAAGCAACATCTGCATGCTACTGTTTGCACAGTTTAAAAAGTCTGAATCTCTCTACTGAGGCTGCACATGGTGAAACATTCTTTCGCTGTTAAATTCTTATAGGACTGTGGTCCCTGGAATAGTTCAGAGCTGTAGGAGGAACGGAGCTTAAAATTCTGTCATTCATGAGCTCTACAGCAACTTCCGCCCTGAGCTAAACCTCCCACATAGAAATAATGGTACCAGATGAAGGGAAGGGAGTAGTAGAAAGGTTCATTGACTGCCATTCAATTTACTGAAATTGCCCACTTAGAATACTTATTTAGACATTACAAGCTTCACTTTCTCAAGCGTGAAGCCTGAGTGCACTGAACTGACATAAGGTGTAGAGGCTGTCACCCTCCACACTGCATTTTCAGGGAAAAGGAGAGACTATACACTTTGAGTAAATAGATAAGCCACCGTAGGCAGTTGGCTGAGACACACAGCGGCCACAGGTGGATCTGCACCTTTATCATGAGGACCAAGGAGGACATGTGGGCAGAGGGGAGCATCTTAAAAGCTGACTGTCTGCCTGTCTGCCTGCTTATGAGCATCTGGCCCTTCCGCATGTTGAAAGGCTAACTAAAGGAATTATATTCTTCAATGAACATTTTCAAAATAGCCACATATTCTTCTTACAAACATATTTTTAAAATAAATTTGTTTATGTGAATTATCTAAAAAATTAGGTTATATATTTGATGTCCTTAAAAAATAAGACCTTTAAGTTTCATGCAATTAAAAAAAAGAATTGAAATCCTCCATGTGTGAAAGAATTCAGCTAAAGAATATTATTCTCTTCTTATAGAGCATATTTTTCTAGGCTGATAATCACTTTTTCTTAGCAATTTGGAGTATTGTGAATTTAAAGGCTTATGTCAAAAAATAAAATAAAAGGTCCTTGAAACTAAAAATGGTCCAGTTTCCTCTCATCCCAAGTACAGGTAGCTCTTGAATAACAAGTATCGTTACCTTGGTTATGGAGCAAAATTAGTCCAGAAAATGTAAGTGTGTAAAATGTACTTTATATTTTTATCTCATATAATTCTCATGCTTCCTTTGTTATGAATACAGAAAATCTGTGCATTTCCTCTTAGTTATTAAGAATTCTATAAAGTATCTTATTCACATTTATTTTGGTCTCAGGTAACAGGCCTGTACTTCAAACTAGCGCAAAGAGGTAATATATTATTGTTGACTACATTGAAATATTATTCAGATCCCAGGTGCAGTTACTCAGGCCTTAGTAAACTTTAAATGAAAATGTTCTGGTATGCTATCCCATATTCTGCGGGCAATTCAACATGCTCTTCAATAAGTGAAAATCCCTAGGACTTATACTGGCTCTATGTCCCTGTACCTATTCAATTCTCAATTTAGTTTACGGTTTCTCTCTCTCTCTCTCCTCTGCCCCACAGAGATGTTCGACTCCACCTCTTTAATTTTTCTCAAAACAATCAAACAAATAGAAATAAAGCTTTGTGAAAAGCATTCTGTGTCGTGTTAGACTTCATGGAAATTTTGGGTCCCCTTGGGGATTAGCTCACAGCGGCACTAATGGTTATAAATAGGAGGTGCCTCTCCTCGTGGAAGTCATTTAGTCACACAAGCATGACACTCAGCTTCTCTCCCTCAAGACTTTCTCACCTTTGAATGTCTCTCCTTTCATTCCACAGAATAATTAAATTCAGTACTCTCCCCTCAGCTCTACGAGGGCACTTGCCTTTGTATTAATGCCCTTGATAAAGCCCATTCATCTATGACTTTCTTCCACCTCCATTTCTTAAATGGGCAGGAGCAACGGGATTACTTATTCTCTCTCTGATAACAGTGGCGCTCATCACCAGGTAGGCACTGGTGCTGGCCATAGATATTCTGACTTTCCTCCCTTCCGAGTACATGAGAGGGTTGTACTTCCTGCCCCAACGTGACTAGTTTTGAACAACGAGCAGCGAGCAGTGAATGTCACATCAGAGCAGAAGCAGTTACTAGCCAGTATGAGACCCTTTCTCTTCCCACGGGCAGGCCGCCAGCAGTGCGTGCGATGCTGGCTGAGTCAGTGTATCCGAGTGACTACAATAAAGAAACACCTGTGCTGACCCATGAGAGGAACATTATATGAGAAATAAACCATTCTGCTTGTATCGTTCGTTATCACAGTGAACATCCCCTATTGTGACTTCACTCCCCATCACCGTGCAGACATACAAATATGGAGTTCCGCAAAACCCCAGAGTGCCAGGAAGCAAAAGGAAAAAATATATATCTGATCCTTTCCAATTCAAACTTAAAAAAAAAAAATCTTTCAGGTAGAGTCACACACTGGGGAATACCTTCTAGCTTCAAAGTGACGAAGGGGTGTCAGCTCCGAATCTACTCTCGACATCCAGTGCTGCTCCCCGTCCTTGTTGGCCCTGGGGGTGGGGGGCGGGGGAGGAACCGGTCTACCACGTCTACCTGCTCCGTGCTCCCCCTGCTGGCCAGGACTGCAGGATGCGTGATCTCTTGGGAGCATCAAACTGAAGCGCTCAGTCCTTCTCGCTCAGGCCTCCTCTGTGCATTCGCCCAAGATCCGGGGTGACTCCGAGTTAGTTCTTGCCCATGGACTGTCCCAGCAACAACCAATGTAAGACTCCTTTTGCTTTAATAAGGTCACCCTTACATCTCTCCTGAGCTTGGCAGCATCACCAGCCTCGACACAGTTTCTGTCACCTGGGATACAGGAGATCCTGGGCACGCTGTCCACGCAAGCCCTCCGCACGATGCTTTCTCCCTGATGTGGTCCCCAGCCCCGCAGTGCATCATTATGCAAGGGAGTCTCTCCCAGAGTCCCAGGAGTAGATGGGGCAAAAGGCTCCTTGTTTTGGGTTTTATTTCAACGTAACACAGGTGTGACTTCTGGGACTTAGTCTGGAGTGAAGAGTGGGGACACAGGTGTATCAATGTTTTCCAGACTCTTTTAGGTCTGGGAAGCAAGCTCATCCCACTTCTGCTTCTCATCTGAGCCCTTTAACAACACACAGCACAGTTCCTCTTCACTAGGGCTGAATTGGTGAAAAGTTTATTTTCGACCTATTTTTTTTTAAAGATAAAGAGCACACTATTATAAATACATGCACGATATTATTCCCACATTAATCTTCTAATTCAACTTTTGAGACCAAAAAACAAAAAGTCATTTGCTTTTCTAAATAACATACCTGAATATCTCATGGAAACCGGGAGCTGAGCTGAGCTTCCCAAAGGACTGCAGCCCAAACTGCAAAACCGTTAGAAACCCTATTCGTTGCTTTGTGTCTTACTCTTGTATTGGTCCACCTCTCTGTTTCTCTGCAAATACACTCTTTTTTTATTTTGTTTTCCTCATGCAAACCTGCTTTTAAGTCTTTGTCGTATTCATTGTCTAACAAAGTCCCTCCCCAAATGGTCAACCTCGATTCCCAAGTTGATATAAATGAAAGTCCAGTGACTAATCCAGACTGAGAGAAGGTCAGAACCACAGCTTCGAACTCCAGCAACAGAATTCTTCTTGCTTAATTCTCTGTACACCTGAAAACATTGATGGCATCTAGGAACATTCACTGAGCAGAATTATCACTGCTATAATTCAGTCTTATAAGTCAGGAGAAAACTCTCAAATCTGGAAATGGACCATCGAGAGACCTGATTAGAGCTGCCACCATCATCATCATCATCATCGTCACCATCACCCTTACAGTGGCTACCATCTAAATTGAATGTCTTTACTCCCCTCCTAAATGCAAACAGGACATCTTGATCAAATGGTTTAGGTGCTGAAGATACCATATCAGTGTGTCGCTATCACAAACTTTGGGGAGAAATAACCTGGAAAACGGCTGAGCAGACAGTGAGAGGCAACCGTGATTAATTAAAATCACTGCTCAAGGAGGAAGATACCAGAGGAAAGTGGTTCAGGGGACAATTTTGCCTTCATCCCCCTTTCCATCACCATAATGATTCGTCACCACATCTGTACAAAGCTCCTCTAAACCGCCAAAGGAAAAGTAAGCTGCACGCTTCCAGTTACTGACCAAGACAGACACATGATATGTAATTTCAGTTCCATTTCTGGGTTCTCTGTCAAAATGTAATTATCCTGTTCATATCTTTAACTAGTTATCGAAATAGCTGATTTATTTATGTAATTTTTTTCATTCTTCACAGTATGGTAATTCATTTTATTTATTTTATTCTTTTCTTTCATTTCTATGTCAGACAAGTAATTGGGGAGATAGAGACATCTTCAGCTCAGATTATCGTATCTTTGTTACTTTAACAAAAAATTAAAAGGTATCTACTAAGTGGTAGGTAATTTTCTAGGCTCTGTCCTGGAAATTATTACACTGTAATAAATATCCTACATAATAACCTCCATATCGGAATTTGCTTCCCAGGGAAATCCAATCTATAACCAGGTACAGAGTCCATTAAAAATGGTTTTGCAAACTACATTTGCTCTTAGGTCATCAGAGAGTCATGCCATACCCATTTTTATCTCCAGAAAGTCAAAGAAAGCTTAAATTTTACATGTAATTACAGTTCAGTGATAGAATAACCACTATTTAAGGGCTTATTATCTGTGAAATTAACTGTTAAAATATTCTGACAATTTTAGAATTGAAACAATATTACAGTTAGCATCGCACTGAATGGTTCTTTCTTTCCTTTTAGTTACTATGGGAGCAAATTCATTAATAGATATATTTTGATTTGCAAAAAGGTTGCATTAATATTAATTTGAATAGCTGCACCTAAGGTCCTAAAAAGGACCATTTTCCTTGAAAGTTGCTCAAATATTAATCCAAGATTCTTTTTCTTTTGTGACATCCTCCTCACTTCTCTCAGCATCTGGCAGTAAAAATGCAAACCTCAGAGATTCATTTATATAACTATTGGCAGTATTTTTCAAGGGTCTTTGGAACAACTGAGTCTTTGTAGAGACCCAGACTCAAGATTAAGATTGAAGCCCTAAAAATAAATAATAAAAAAATGAGTAGATAAGTAAATGTCTGAATTAAATAATATTTCTTAAATGCAACTGATACAGATCCAACACACTAACACCGAAAGCTTCTGCTGGCATTGATTTTTGTTAGTGAAGTTAATTTTACACTTACCTCTTACATTTGCATCCCAAATCCAGAAATTCTATTCGCATATTCCACTGAAGATTATCTAGCCTGCTGCAGCTCTGAAAAGCAGAAGAGAGGACAAATCATTAACATCATTAATTTAAGGTAATTGTTGATGACAACTCCAAAGAAGGGGATATACAAGTACCTAGAAACCTCAGCACAGAAATTGGAAAGAACTGTTTGTTTTTGAAGAAGAAAATGTGTTTAATAGTTTACTAGTTCAAAAAGCTCAGGAAAACAACCAAGGTAATTCAACTAGGGAGTAGACATAATTTGGGGAGAACCAGAACATTAAAAGAAATGAAACTTGATGATCACATAAGTCCTGCTCGTTCTGAATGGTGCTGTGGCCCCATACATTTTAGATATTTGTTGGAAAGGACTCTTAAACATTAATTTCTGCTGTAGTAAAATTATATTATGTGAAGTGCTTTAAAGGCTAAAGCTGAGAGTGAACAAGCAACACTAAAATTACTACGATGTTACAGAAAACTAGCGAATTTATCTTCAATAAAAGGAACCAAGAGCTTCTGTTATCTGCCCACAGATTATAATTTGAGTTTGTGTATGTAAGCCTATCAAAAGAAATTAAAAAGCAAATAAGTGCTATGAATTAGCGTAGGAATTTCCTGCAGTATTCATGGCCATTTTACTTCCATCTCAGTTCCCCAAGACTTGTTATAGTAAGTACAATCTCAGTTATCCTCTGAGAACCAGAGACCTGGCCCTCACACGGACATGCTGCTTCACAGATTTCAGTTCCTTAGGAGGAAAAGACTAACTTCACCACGTTCTTATCCAAATCACAGATTCTTCACATCATTCAAGGAATGGGTTCTTCCACCCTTTTCACCTCTTCAAATCTCATCCGGTCTTCAAAAGAGCTGTATCTCTTTTGCAGGAAGCATTCTGACTCTCAACAAATCTTTTCTTAAAACTTTTATTACATTAATGTCTGAATCGCACAAATTAACCTTTTCTGTTAACCTATTTGTCACTGATTCTCCCATGTGTGTCTAATTTCTCTCCTTGAAAACAATGTAAGTAATTCGAAGACAAATGTCATCCTTTCTGGCTTTGTACCCCTTCATGCACTCTGGGCACAGAGTTAGGCACCAAAATTCTCGCCACTATATTAAATGATAAAAGACTCTCCTTTCCTTTACTTAAAGCTTAAAAATATCTTGAAACCAAATAATAAGCTGAAGATTTTACAGACATAAGAATTAATTTGTGATCTTTTTTAATGAAGTTCATTAATATTCTTAGGAATTCCAAGGTTAAGCTCAGAGATTTTTTTAAATCCATGATTTCATGTTGCACATTTAAAGACGTTAAGAAAGGAGAGCCGTTATTCATGCTTTGTGTCAACAAGTTATATGCTTACTAAAGTTTAACTGTATTTATTTATCTCATAAAGATGTGTTTTATCTTTTTTGGAAATCATATCATCACCTATTCTCAGACCTACCTAATTCTGCTCAACTAGTCACCTTCAGAATAAAGTTTGATCAAAGACCTGCTTAGAATGTGATAGCTTCATTTATATCTTTTCTGAGCAAATTATATTAATTCCAGAGTGGCAGTTTGTACAGTGGCACTTTTGTGAAGATGGAATTATATTTCTTAGAACTTGACGAAAGTAAACTGTACAGGAATTTGTAGTTGGAAGGAAAGCAGATGCCAGTACTATCTTGAGGACATCATCGTGTGTAAGAGCTTATACCTAGCTTCTTGTACTTAACACGTTTTCAATGATTGTTCATGTTGTAGCATGTGTCAGCATTTCACTTCTTTTTTTGCCAAAAATTATTTCCTTAGAGGATATGCCACATTTTATTTGTTCATATATCAGGTGATGAAAATTTGGGTTGTTTCCATGAACATTTGTGTGCAAATTTTTGCTTGGACATATGTTTTCGTTCTCCTTGGTTATATATATAGGGGTAGAACTGTCATTCTGTTCCATACTTGCATATAGTTCCAGACCAAAGCAGCTACATCATTTTACATGCTCACTCAGTGTATGGGGATCTCAGTTTCTCCACATTCATGCCAATATCATCGTAGGCAAAGTCAGCTGGGATATTGATAGGGGTTGTTTTGAATTTGCAGTTTAATTTTAGAACTATTGTTATCTTAAGTCTTCTGGTCCATAAACATCAAACGTCTTTCTCTTTATTTAGTTAGGTCTTTTAAAATTTATTGTAAAATATTTCCTAGTTTGAGATTACAAGGTTTGATGGAGTTTGTTTTTGTTGTTTGTTTGTTTGCTTGCTTTTTATAGTTCTCGCCAGCTTGCTTAGTTTTGTTGCATTGTACGTCCATGGAGCTTCTCACATCACCTTCTTGTAAACAAAAACTAATGTCCTCTTTTAATTTTTATATTAAAATTTGTGTGTTTCATAACTTCCTAAGTTCACTTGCCTAGTGAACAGCAAAACTAGGATATAAATCTAGACATGCTACAATGTCTCACCACACCGTGCTGACTATCATGTCAAATAATGTGTGTGCGCGTTACCTTCATAAGTGAAGAATAGCATTGCTCCCGATTTCTGAGTATTCACTTCTCAGCAAGTCATGATTTAGGACCGTCTACGCGCCAGCCCAGGTGCTGGAAATAATGACTATTAAGATGAGAGATATCTTCGTGTAGTTATAATGCAGTAAGATTAATTGTGGAAGTGATATCTATTCATCTTTTGCCGAGCAGGATTTTGCTGTGAATATATCCGAAGACTGTGCAAGACTCTCACTTGCATGCCTAGTGGACAGCTCGAATTTATCACGCCCAACAGCTCAGTGCTGAACACTGCTTTCTCCAGTCTGTGTCTACATCAGCTCTTCTCGTTCATAAACGACATTGCTGACCTCCCAGGTTCTCAGGCCATGCAAGAGGGGTCATCTGGATTCATCCCATTGCCTTACCCCTCACATCCCAATGCTTAACAAATCAGGCAGGGTTTCTAATTGCAAAAGGCAGACCTCTCTTATGACAAGGCCAAATTCTTTTAGAGTGTCACCAGCAAGAGACTGCTGATTATGTGTCAATTGCTGCCCCTAAAACAATGGATTCTGCATTTTACAGTCAAACTTCAGGAGAAAGAAGGCTGATTATATCCTGTAGGTCAGGTAGAGATTTCACTTAAACCACTTCATTGAAGACTTATAGTTTACAGTAAACACCAACCACTGTGATTTTCCTAAAATGTTATTCAATGTAGATGTAATATGCATTCATATATTTGCCTAAAATTAATTCTTTCATGTATATAATAGAGAAAAACATAGATGTGTAAAGCAGGCAAAAGAGAAACAGTCACTTAGAGGTGAGCCACTGATTTACTCCATTATCTCTGTCTTGATTTTGTGGTCCAAATCATGGTCTGTGTTTATTTAACGACTTTCAGTGAATGGGAAAACATAGCTTTCATCAATAATCCACTTTCATGTCTAACTTCTCTTTGAACCAGGGGAACTTTTCTTAAGCCTGATCCAAATTACTCTTGCTCAAATTTAAATGAATTTCCTTTGTTCTGTTTTTAGCAGTCAGATCAAGCACTACATTGTAGAATGGAGGTAATACAATGTGTTACTACTAACCATTTCTCAGATACATCAAACTCACTTTAAATCCTAATTCTTTCTTCCCAGATTTTAGCAGTTCCTCTCACCATGGGGTCATAGCAAATCTAATAGCAAACAAAGAGTGCAGGAAACTCTCAAATCTATTTTTAAATACACTCTTTAACAAAACTACATACAAATGGGTTGCCTGGACTGTATTTTTTTTTAAGTTGCTTATTGCAAATAATAGAAAGTCATCTTCATATCTCATGACAGGACATGGAAACAACTGGAGGGTTATATTTTCTGCATCCTCAGTTTCTAAATTTTAGAAATGTTATAATTATGTTGCTACGCAATGTGCAAATCAAGCGCTCCTTGGAATCTTGCGTCCTTTGGAAAAAGCTATATTTAACAGTTTGTTTATAATGCATTTTCCTAAATGCAAAGTATCTATTGTGCTGCTAGAACACCTGGCTTCGGGGTCATCTAATTAAGCTTATAGGAAACTAATCTTGGGAGTGTTTACTTTTGAACTACATTATGTGAAATATAATGTGTGTGTGTGTGTGTGTGTGTGTGTGTGTGTGTGTGTGTAAAACATATCACAATAATTTTACAAGTGCATTTAGACTAGATATAAAATTTCTGAAGCGTCTGTATGTCATCTTCCAAGGGATTTCCAGAAAGAGCTGCTGACACTTGTCACCTGCCTCAGAAGGTCTCCTTAACTGTTGCCTTGAGAGCCATAGAACCTTTCCACCAACTCTGTGCTAAAGCCTTTCTTCTAAACTTACCAATCACGGCAGCCTACTCCAGGTGGACAAGCCTCTCGACACGCTCTAACACCTCAGAGGGCCTTGAGAATCAAAAATAACTCTGGTTAAGTCCCAGAGGTTCCGAGGCCCTAGAACTGAATCTTATAGGAATTCAGAAATAAGGGTCCCTAATATGTTTTACCTGCTTGTTCTTTCATGCACATATAGATTCGGTAAAGTATTTGTAGACTGCTAACCACACATTAGACAGAAGTAAGAGAAAGGCGAAGCCCGTGTCACATGCTGCTACAAGCTACTTGCCTTGGGTTTGTGTAGATTTATAGGCTAATAAGAGCAAAAGGCATAGTGAAGGGTCTGATTTAAAAAGTACTATTAAGAGATTAGAGTCTGAAGAGAATTCTGATATTCAGGAGGTGACGAATGAGAGAAAGATAAATGAGAGGGAGAGAAAGCTACTGAACATAGAGGCGGAGGTGTAAGATGGTCTCGTGCATTTGGGTGAGCACAAAGAGCTGAAGAATAATTTCAGAGAAAGCACAGCGGGCTGGGGAGAGGCCTTGGGTGCCATGCCCAGCAGCAATGAGAGAAAGCGATAAACTCTGAGCCAGCTGTGAACATATCGGTATTAACTTTAGAACAATGACACTCGTGGTAATGAAAGTGATGGATAGAAACTGGAGGCCGAGAGGGTTAGAGGTAGCACCCTACACAGAGAAACCAAATTGAAGAGCAATTTGGATATCTGGGGATACTAATTGATCCTAATATGAGATTAAAAAAAAAAAAACTGGACTAGGTAGCCCTGTGTTTGGCGAGTAGAGAAGGAAGAGGAGGTGTATCAGGAATATGGAAATGAGAGAATTTGATATTCAGAAATTAGTACTAAGTTACAGCAGCTATTAATGCTGCTCGCTTTACATGTCTGGTTTCCACATTGTGATCACATTATACGTTGCCTTCCGGACCCTTGTTTTGGGTGATAAATTATAAGCCAAAATTAGGCATTTTACTTCTAGACAAGAGCATTTATTCAGCCATCAGTATGACAGCCTCTAGTCCAGCCCTCCCTCCCTCTGGCTCGTGAATGGCAAGGCACAAGTTGCAGAATGCTCGAAAACTAGCGGTCCTGGGAAACTAAGACGACCAGAGCTCCTCGCAGACCTGCACGGCGACATCAGTGAGAAATCAGCCTCTGCTGCTCTGCTTCTCTCATGGTTTCAGTTGTTTATTACTGCAGCATAACAGAGCCTGCTCTGACTGACTCTAAAGCCAGTGGTGCAAAAAAAGACAAATGGGCCCATAGATTTAGATGGAGAGCTTACAGACAGATATAAATATATAGACAGATAGACATTCTGTGCATAAAGTATAGCACAAATCAACAAGAAAAGGAAGGACAAGCTTACTATATGAACAAATATATAACTGAATTCCTACCTAAGACCACACACAAAAAAAATGGAAAATCTAGGTGGATTAAAATCTTCAATGCCAAATAAATGTTTAGTGGAAGAAATGCTGAAAAATTCTTATGATCAAGAAGTTCTTAAATAAAACTTTCACAACATAACCCAAGAAGCAAAAAGTACACAAATAAATTTAAAGGAAACAACAACAAAAAGAAAAAAAAACTTGCAATCACAAAATAAAAATAAATGAAGGATATGTCAAACCTTTTCCACTAGAGAAAACCAAACAAGTTGACAAATTGAAGGTGAGGTGCTCAAAAATCACAGTTATTGGAGAAATGCAAATTAAGGCATTAATGACATGGCACTTGTCTCCTATTCCAGAGGTGTCTAACACCAAGCACCGAGCATTGGGCAGGTACAAACCCTCAAATCCTTGGTCTCTGCTGTAGAAAGCCATTCTGGTTAGACCGTGTCTTGAAACACCTAGTTAAATAGAAAATACACAATCTGCTTCTAATTACATACCCCAGGGAAAATGTCACAAAAAGCTTAAAGGACAAGTAAGTAGATGTTCACTGGAGGATTGTTTATAGAGACAAGGAGAAGAGATGTGTGGACACGCCCTATGAAATACAGTGGGGCAGGTGGAAGCAACACATTAAAGATAAATCTAGGAACATAAATAATCTTAGAAATATATTAATTGCATTTTAAAAGGAGATTAAATTGTGTCATATAATCTTATTTATATATATTCAGTGTCTACAGACATAATATAAATTGAAAAAAAGTGCAAACAATAAATACAACAAGCATGTTAACACGGGTGCCTGCATTGAGGAGAGGTGCAGGTGACTGTAAGGTACAAGGATGAAAAACAGTAACCAGGTAAATAGAAAGAATTTTAAAAAATGAAAGGAAAAGAAATAGTCCACATTTCAAATGCTGACTATCTGCAAATTGAGAGTTATACATGCTTTTAGAAAGAATTAGAAATGCCCTTTATTTGAGTTGACATTTTGAAACTAGTTTTAATCGTCTGTTTAAATCATCCAAGATAAAGAAATAAAAATATGTTGGGGTAATATATGACTGTGTTGCAATTGTTAGGGGCAAGCTGGCTCGATTCATGTGTTATCAGAAGAATTTGTGTGTATGGATCCCTAAGTGCTTCTGGGATACGGTACGTACCTTCCTAAGACATCTCAAATTTATCTAGGCTTTGTAAACTTGTTTTTCACATACCAAAAGTCAATACTTTGTTGTGCCCACCCTTCAATTTTATTTAATTCCTTCTTTTTCCATTTTTATCCTTTACTTTTGTTCATCTATCAAATCTTTGGTCACCCATTCTAATAGAAGATAGGCCCCTCAGCTTAGTGTTAAGGATGGCACATATTTGCAACAAAAATGTAAAAAAAGAGACATCATGGGCTATGACTGCGCATCTTACTATTTAGCTATAAAGTGAACAGAGAGATGTTGTTAACACATATCACTAACAATTCTATAAACAAACACAGGAAGAAATTACTTAGATGAATCTCCAATGTAAGCTGCCTGGACAAAAGGGATTTGGGTATAAGTGTGTGTGTGTGTGTGTGTGTGTGTGTGTGTGTGTGTGTGTGTGTGTGTGTGTGTGTGTGTCTATTAATGATCCATTACAACAGAAAAAAAGAGCATTAGGTTTAGTCCAACACGTTATGTCACCTGCATTCAGAAAACTGTAAATAGAATGGGCATCAAGAAAATAAAGAGGATCTTTCTGGTATTGGTTCCATGTTTCATGTGATCAGCATCTGTGAGAGGAGTGGACTTGAGGAAAGACCGCCAATTCTGAAGAGAAAGTGTGACCTTTTCCTGTGCACGAAGTCTAGAAAGAATGAACATGAGCTGTACTGATTCAGAATTGCCATTTGGACACATCTTCATGGAACGATTCTGTTTCACAGGACATTGTCAGTCAATTTTGTGTGGTGAAAGAAAAAATGAAGGACACATTCAAAAGGAACCAAAGTTTTACATATAACACGATATATTTTACTTCAAAATAAAAATATAATATCTGCCGTGATGATAAAAGAATAGAGCTTCTAGTAATACACAGTGAAATTTTTAACTTGGGTAACACAATAATACTTACTGGTGTCACAGAGCATTTTTAATTATTTGGAAGACATAATAGATTCTATACTTAAAATATCACAGATAATCTATCAATGTGACTTGAAATACAAGCTCTGCAATTATCATTTCATGTCTCGAATTGCTTATTGCAACACTCAATAACACATTAGTAATCTGCTTTTCTCCAACTTGTCACTTATTTCTTTCCTATAAGCTGTACTTACTACTGACAAAACATTGTACTCATTCATTTCCTCCTACAAAAACACTTTCTACTTGTGTCTTGATCAACATTACATTTAAACATACAGACATTATCTTAGTATTGGAATTCTGGAACTAAGAGTGTACATACCTGATATATACCTGTTTTCTATGAGGTCCTCTTTTATCTTCATGTCAATCAATATCCTCAATATATCTTTATATATACTATCTTCTCTTCTGAAAAGGAGTTGATCTGCAACACTAAGAATAATTAATGATAAAATAACTAATTTGGAGATGAGCATAAAAGTGTTTTTCTATGGATTAAAAAAAAAGAAACTTAGCTCAAAACATTCTAGGTATATTCTCACCACCAGTAACTTTCCATTTTTTCTCACATAGAAGATTAATAAGAAAAGTATTAAAAATTAGAAGAATTCTGTAATTCATCTTACACATATATTTATATACTTATTTTATGAAAAATATCTAGTTTTAAATATATTTATATTATATAAAGTATGTAAAGTATCTATATTTATATTATGAATTATGTAAAGTATGCATTTACATTTATATAAAATATTTATATTTATATTAAATAAAATATATACATATTTCTATTATGTAAGATATATAAATATAAACATATAAAATATGTATATATCAGATACACTAATTGGAAGTGAAGGCATGAAGGCTTTGCTCACTACTGTTATTTCTATTACAACTCCCAGTACAGTAGCAAGAAAATTTTTGCATTAATAGAATCCATTTCTGCACATGTATTTCTTAAAGATGATTGCTAAGCATAGCTGTAAACATGAGGTCATAACTGTAAACATAAGGTCATGAAAGAAAACGTTCACCCAACACGAAGATAAACCAAAGCAGGAAGTAGAACATTGGGCAATAACCAAGGTGGCACCATCATTTGGCAAGCAGCTCCCACTTACAGAGAACCATTTCCTTCTTTCAAATGAAAGCAGTTGCTTCTGCTGCAGAATTAAACAGATTTTTCAGTCTTTAAACTCACCTAATTTTTAGTACTAACATTCCTATTCACTTTAATTGTCTTGTAAAATACCTAGCATTTCTGAGTCTGATAGCTTTTGGGAGCTCAAATTAAACATGAATAAAATAATAAATGCGTTCCTCAGAAACAACATAAATCCAGTAAAACACTATATTTGTACAATGCATACATTTTTAAAAAATATAAAATAATACAATTAAAATTAACTGAAGATAAACTGCCTTCTTTTCAACATTTGATAATGTGAAGAAAAATCTCAAATTTAAGGTCTTAGAAGATAGGTATAGAGATCTTTCCTTAAAGAAAGATGCCTAGGAGTCAATGCAAGTTTCCAGAATAAATTTTGATCAAGAAATTAACTTTTTAGAAAGTTCTATCTCTCGATTCAAGACTGTTTTTTAAAGTATGTTTGTGACCTAATTTGAAGGAAAGTGACAAAATGCAAGTAAAGGAGAAAAATTACCATAGAACGTGTTCTGAGTCTCGGTGTCATTTATACAGATGGCAAGTTAACCATGCTGCCGCATTTTGATAACTTAAGAGGAAGTGCATGATTTCATTTTGGCATAAATGAATTATTCTCTTTGACTGCTTTACACCTAAAAATGTGGCCTTTTGTTTTTCTGTCCTTGTGTAGAGATAAAGTTTTCTTTTATATAAAATCTGTCATTTAGAGCTCAGTGGCTAAGATACTGACTGTCTGTAGTCTAATTTTTTGGGTTTTGAAACCCACTCAGCAACTTGGTAAACTGATCTCAAGAAAGTCCTTTATGAGTCTCAGTTTATCTGTAAAAAATGGCTAATTGTATTTCCCTCATAGGAGTCTTTTAAGGATTTAATGAAACAACGAAATGATGTATCCAATAAGGTTCAGTTTAATGTAAGCTATCATTAAAATTGCTCCATCTAGGTTAGAGAAGAGACATGCAGGCATCTAAGTCCAGCAATAGGGAGAAAAATAGCAAGTGGCATGATGAATTCACTAGCGATATATGGTGATGCATTTAATTCTTCCTTGACAAGTGATCTCAGGAAAGGCACAATGGATCAGGGCCACCTCAGCTGAGCACCGAAGGATGAGTGAATTTCCAAAAGGTATATAGAAGTAAGGCAGGAGATGTCAAGAATGGAATAAAAAGGTATGGAGTTATGAGAGCACATGACACACTCAGAAAACATTACCTCATCGTGCATGATTGGAAAGTCTATTTAAAAAATAAACATCTTTAGTTGATTAATGGGTTGATTTCCCCTGAAAATGGTGGTGCTAAATCAAATGAGGAAATGATTGAAAATCATTATGCCTCACTTTCCTTGGCTCAATTTTCCTATTTTTCCTATTCAGATCCCACTATTAATGAGAAACTAATAACCCCTTTGAGTCAAACAGGCTCCAATCACAATCCTGGCCAAACCGCAGAGCCTTTGCGCGAGTCGAGTTTCCAGGACTCCGGGTTTCCCGCGGGTGTGCTGACGCAAGCCGAACTTCCTCTCGGTGGAACCGGATGACGGTTTCGGTGCTGCTGTTTGCAGGGATCTGGGCTGGCTGGGACCTGCTTCCGCGCTCTTTGAGCTCTGTGTCACTGAGCACGCATTTGTCTGAGTGCAGATAGAACCCCAAAGTGAAAAGCCTGTGGATTAAGGCAAAGCATGGGGCGCTTCCTTGAGAAAGACACGCTGTGCGGATCTGCGGCGCCCCTCTGGGGCGGCCTGGCCTAGTGGACACCGTCATCGACCTGGTTTGGTGCACTCGCTGCTCCGACCCGAACCCTATCCTTCCTCCTGCCTCTAGACTGCGGTAGACTCTTCCAAACCACGCTGGCGTTCAGCTGGATTTGGGACCAGCACCCTTCCGAAAACCCGCTGTGCTGGCAGAGGCCTGGGAGGCCCACTGAAACGGGCATCTCCTCGGCTCAACCTTATGCTTCGCTTTCGTGCCCACGACCCCAGCCAAGGTTTTCCATCCGCGGCCACAGTTCTGGAACAGGGCTCAGAAGCAGCCCAACGATATCACGTTTGCATGTGAAAGAGGACTCCGGTTACTTCTGCTCACAGATCAGGCCCAGCACCTCTCCGTTCTCCAGCCCCCATCACTCCCTTGCACTGTTCACCATGGCTGACTCTCTCCTTATCACAGACAAGGCATCATGCTAGCTAACAATGGCTGTGTTAAAAGATAAACTGAAGCATACTAAAATTTTTAAGAGTTCAAGCAAAAATCAATTAAAATAAGTCGGTGTCCAATCTAGCAAATAGAAAGCAGCTCCGAGGAGCTGTACCAAATGGACTTTCCCAGGCACAAGGGAGCAGAAACAAGAAACTTAAACTGAGCAAAAAAGTGGCTGGTTATTGCAAGATTACTTTCCTTATAGGGAATGGTGGTGTGTACACCTGGCAAGTCACCTGACGAGTGCTGGCCAGGTGATTTCTGCCTGACTGGGAGAACTTGAACTGTAGTTAAGTCTCGGTGGGTGATGTACAGCCCAGCATGAGCAACTTCATTTGGGGCCTGTTGTCTTGTTTTTTAACAGTTGCTACTTGTATCAGAGAGCCACTGCAACTTGTAGCTACTTAGTGTTTGAGATAGATGATGCAGATTGCCATACAAATGTTTAAATTCACTTAAGCCTTTTACACAGTGAAGGTTAAGTGACCATTAAAACAGGAAGGTCCTTTATGTTCTTTTAGTACACAGACCCCAAAATGCATCTACTACCAAACATAATCCATTAGGTTAATGATCTATGCTGAAGGAGCTTATATATATTGGGGCAGCGATTCAATGATTCTGTCACCCCTTCCTACATCAAATTGTATTTTCAGAGAGATGCAATGTTCGTTCATTTTGAGGGGGATGGTTCTGGGGTGAATGATGACTTAAGTCCTCTGTCAAAACAGAATTCACAAAAGCAAGCCCAGAAAAATCATACTAAATAGCATCTTTGTGCAATATATCCTCATCCAAGTACATCCCAGCTCTTTTTCAGGTGCATTTTTATTTTAAATTTTAGTAATGATAGCTCCTTTATGACAATATTTCTGTATCAAGTATGTAACCCAAACAACAAAGGGGAAAAAATATATATATATATATATAATATTATATTATACATATATATATTTATATTATACATATATATGTATATATATATTCATATATATATACATACATATATATATATATATATATTTAATCTTCTTTTAAAAACCATTTCCAAACAAGTCATCCTTGACCTTGAAGGCTAATAATTTGCACAGGAGCAAGGATCTAAGCTACAAGGTACCCTGGTTCTATCAGGCATGATGATTTCAGAGATGTACACAAGCAGGTCCATCTCGAACTGCCTTGGTGTGGACAGGAGGCCGCCAATGACAACAGTGGGATGAGCTGTTAGGGGCATCTGAAAAAATGCCTACTGTGTGCAAAGATACTTTTTAGAGAAAATTGCCCCAACTCTGTTGACTATTTTGACTTTTGTTTTCCAAATTATTAACTGTGGTTTTCAAGTTGAACCTTTAAGAAGTTTTAATAAATCTTATGGAAGTCGCAAAAGATTCAAGTAAGCTATATGAATCATGAGAAAAATAAAGTGGACTATCAGTGTCTGTCTAACTGGAACTGGTAGACTCCTGTGGTCGAAGGTGTATTTTCAGCAGTTTAAGAATTTTTTTAGCGTTGATTGACATATTTGCGAATTAGACGAAACAAGGCCTCTCAGTATGGTGGTTGCTAGATAAAATCCTCCAGTATGACTCCTCAGGAATAAGGGGCAACAAAAGGATTGAAATAAGTCCTCTCTTTTTTGAAATATAAAAGTAAGGTATGCAAGAAGTCAGCCTATTCCCTTCATGATCTTCCCAGATGCTGACCAACATGCTGGTGTTGAGTGTCTGGGTTTCAGCTCAGTCCCTGCCCTTGTGTGATCCCCTTACAAAGGTTCACAAGTGTGATCCAGCCTCTAGCACGTCTCTGTCTTTAGTCTCTATGATTCTTTCCTCCTTCAGTCAGCTCCAATGCCGCCAGCCTCCTTGTGCTTTGAACACCCAGGCATATGTCTGTCTACCTGCTTCCACGTTAAGAAGCTCCTCTACCTGGCATGCTATTCCCCCGGGTGTCATCGTTGCTCATTTCACCACCCGCTTCAGATCCTTACACAAATATCATCGACTCAACGAGAGCTGCATGGAAGATCGCAGCCTACCCTGTTGCTTCACCCTGGCACTCCTAATTCCTTACAAGAACAGTGGATGACTCAGGCTGAGCACTTGATAAATATTTGTTGAACGGATACATAAATAATTAGTAGAGGAAAAATCTAGTTCATTTTATGATAAAACATAAATAATGCTGGTAGTTACAAGGGAACATTTTCTTAGCCACTTCACTTCCTTAATGTGTCCTTAAACAAGTTACTTAAACTTTCTGTGCCTTTTCTGTTAAGTGGGGACAATAATAGTCTATATCTGACAGTGTTGCCATGAACAATTAATCATTTAAAGATTGTTAAATGCTATGACAATGTCTGACAAGGCTTTCTTGCCTTTTAGGTAAGAGATGCTCGGTGATTTTTTAGAATATATATAACAATAAGTGTTTGCACCATCAGCAATATTCTCTGGAAATATGTGTGTAGAAGAACACCATACACATGAATTCATTTAAGCCTCGCATTAGTCCTGTGATATACAGTATTAGTTTCACTTTACAGATGAGCACGATGAGGTTTAAGAAGAGTTTTGGTAATGGAGACATGAAGAAGACTGAGACAAATTTGTGTGTGTCCAAGCGTGTGTTTATATTTGAGGAAAGTTTGTGTAATGAGGAAACAGATAGATGAATGCCTTCAACAGAATGTGATACATGTGTAAAAAGTGGAATAGAAAATAGCTAAAAATGGCATTCTTTAAAATAAATGTCGTGCAGTCTTGGAGAGTACGTGTGGGCCCGCTGCACGCATGGCCCACTGAGGTCATTAAGAGTCAGTCATGTGTGGGACTACACGAACACATCACACAGTATTTCTATACGGAAACACAAGCTGGGATGACTCAGTCAGTAAGAGTTGCCTGATGGTTTGAGGAAGAAGAAATACACAGTTCAATTAAAGAGAAATTCAGCATGACTCATTCAGGGCATGGTGGGTGGAAACCAAGAGATTATTGTGTCCTTGATTCCACAAGGCCATACAATTCTTGGGGGATGCCAATATCTTCTAGGAGTAAGCTAAGCTTTTGGATTCCTCTTCATATTTTTTAGATAATGACTCTTTTCACCCCTCTAAGTAAAACATGCATGAAATATGAAATATTTAAGAAAGCAAAGATTATCTGAAAAGAGTAATCTTGAAAACTATCCTGTTTGAGTATATTTAAATACACCAGTATATGTGTTGCTTTCAAATTTTTCTTGCTCAATTACTACTTAATACACTGAAAGCTAATTCAAAGTTAATTATAGAAGATATATGACTAAAAATACTGGTATAATTAAATTTATATATCAACTTCATATCTGTTTTAAAGCTTAAGATAAATTTGCAATCTTTCTACATAAACCATGACTCGTTTTGCTCTTTTTGCATCTTTAGGTGGCTTTTCCATTTCTGAAAGAATTTACACAAGGCAATATTTTAAAATAGAGGAGAAAAAGCATACCTAACACTGAATATTTTAGAATGAGTACATTTGGGGAGAAATCATTATAAACCTTATTATTTGACAATGAAATTAAAACAACTTGATTTTTAAAAAAGGTGTTTGTTGTTCGCTGATATTGGAAATTTGAGCACAGCTACTTTGAATAGTTTGACATAAGTTACAGACACTTTGAAAATATACCATTTTATTTAGATCACTTAAGATCTGGGTACAAATGTCAAAGTATATTTTAAACGTAAAAACTTTATTTACTTCAATTTGTTTAAAACTGGGGTGGTGTTCAAAAGCTCTCATTACTAAATACCAATTGCACCAAGTTCTAAATCAACACAAAACACATAGTATAAACTTCCCAGATTGTGTGAAAGAAAAGGCCATGTAATCAGTCATACTTGAGAGGTGAGTAATTAAAGAGTATTTCTGCAATTTCCTTAGATAAACTGCCTTGGTATTCATTAAAAACAAAAAGAACAAAGGAGACAAAAAAAAAAAAAAGGAAAGGCAAGGTAAAGAAATAAGAGGATAAAAGGGTAGCCTAATGATTTAAGGCTCTTTTCATGCTAAAATATTTTCAGTCATAGTAGCTTTTGAAACTCCAGTCAAGTCAAATACTCTCTCTTATTTTACTTTAAAAATGCATGATGGCTTGTGTATTTCACTTTGTTCTTATTACTGAAGTCTAATCCATTCAACAAACTTCATCCTCATTTGTCATATTCAAGGCAATATGTTTTAAACAGTAAACACTACAGATGTCCTTACTGAACCTGTGCTAAAACTTCTTTCTATCATATTCCCAACTAGAGGAGCCACCTTTTTTTAACTTGACTGTGATGACTTGTAATGAGTTTTGCTGACAAATGTTCACTAATGTCTGCGTTTTCCAAGGTGCACAGCTAGGCTGCATCACTGTCACCGTCACCGGCTTCCTAGGCTGTTAAAACATCAGTACAAATGATGCGTGCATTCCCGGCTCTCTAACTAACTTTGATGGAGAAAACCACAATGACCTTGAAGGTGGCAGAGCCACCTTTAGCTTAAGTCTCTGAATAACTGTGGGGAATACAGCACTACTGCTGATCTGAAACAACCTCTCTGGACTATTATTACCTGAGGATTAAATACATGTTGTATAATTCGCTGGATTTCGGAGGCTTGCTATCACAGCAGTGCCTTGTATTAATTTTTGGACTTTTAAAACAGTTTACATATGTCCATTTCAAATCTATGCAGCATACTAAATATTTAGTATAGTCATTTGGAAATAAAATTGTTCTTACCTTTCATAACAATTTTATTAAAAGTTCACGTTTCTTTGGCACAGAGTCATCTTTCAACAAAAGTGTTTTAGAAGCTTTTATGAATTCACATTGTCTGCTTATAATTTTTCCTGGCCCACATGCACTCCCCCTATTGTTATACCTCCACAGGTGACTTACCTTGATTGGTGGAATCCCCATGGGCCTGAAGGGAGAGGAGCCTTTACTGTGGCAGAATTTGGCCTATGCTGGGGGTTTCTTCTCAGATGACTGCTGGTTGCAGGGGAATGAGAAGACAAGCCCAGTAGATCCAAACTCATCCTGAAGTCTGAAGAAGAGGCACCCTAGCCAACCCACAGATATGTGAATGATAAAAATAAATGCTTGGTGGTATCTGATATTAAGGTATATATTTTTATGCAACAATATCACATTAGCCGATTCATGTACCATGTAAAATGCTCACTAAAATTTTTATCAAAAGCCCAAAAATCAACTTTTATAACAATGCTATTTTCCCCCTCTTTTTATATTATGAAAAGAAAACTCTAACAAATGGAATTTCTTTGTTTTGATCACATTTAAACAGTTATATTGCGATGAAATTTTACAGTTGCAATTCTGAGATTATACACTTGGAACATAAAAATCTCTGTTAAATATATGTCTTCTTTTCTAGTTTTCCTGTCAGATGACCTTGCCATGCATATAAAACTAGCATTGATTGGAATTGTTTTCTGCTTATATTTTTTCATAAATAGAATATCTAATTTCAAAAAAAGTACCATGGGAGATTTTTAAGGACTTAATTATAGATGATAACGTTTTAACAATTGTTTTTAAAGGTGGACTTTCTCTTCTGAAAAAAAAGATATTTATTTAGCAACACTATGTTCTAGATATTGCACTAAGAGAATTGAGATGTGGTTAAAAACAAAAAACAAAAAACCTCGCTCTCAATGATACCTGGGCTCAGCAGGCAGATCTCTGGGGGTGCACAGAGCTGACCAGCCTGGATGATGTTTCTGCCTCTTCCTTTTCTCTGCTCACTGCTGTAAAAGGGGAATGCATTGGTACAGAAGAAGGCCATCTTGGTCAGAAGCAGGGGAAAGAGTGTTTCCTCCTTTCAAGTCACAATGCTACACATGTGCACAAGCCCCTTCCTCCTCCACTCCCATCACCCCCACTCCCATGGGGCTTCAGAGAGACTGACGAATCCAGCGTGAAATGACTGTATGCAATGGGTAGCTGAGTGCACAGGCATCCTTGCTAAATTCTAGGTTCTCAAAGGAGCAAAATGCCTTCTGGATTGAAGGACAAATGCTACCTGGTCAATAGAGATCCCAGGGGTGACCTATGGGGACAAATGGTCGATAGCCAAAAAGGCTATGCCCCCCCCCCCCGCACTCATATTTTGTCTGAAGAATCCTGGAGAACGCCCAGGAAAAGATCAGCTTTACAAACTCTGGGATATTTCTTGGGATATTTCTTGCATCTTTTAGCTTGTGCCTGAGTGGCGTATCTACTATACAAACCACTTCTTAGTTCATACATTGATAAGTCTTGTGAGAGACTCATACAAGTGAAATGAAGATCATAAGAAAGGAACCTTTCCCAGAACAGAGGGATCTGAGAATATGTACTCCAGCACCGAATTCATATATAAATATTGACCAAATGATATGGCTGGATGGCTATACCTCCACTTTTCTGTCATCAGCCTTAAGAGAAGCTTTCTTCATAAATTCCCAGAACAGATATGAGGTCCTCTGTGTTATCTGTAAGGCCTACTCTACAAATAGCTTTTACTCCATGCAGGTTTATCTCAGGAGAGGGCAGGGAAAATGTTACTAACTTATGTTGGACAACAAACATTTTCTAGGCATTTGGCTTGGTACTCTGTACATATTATCTCATTTATTCCTTTCTAAGAATTTGAGATATACAGCTCCTGATCTCCATTTTACAAAAATATCATGGCCCTGAGGGTTTAATTTCCTTGTCCAGGATGACAAGAAGATGCTCAAATAAGTAACATAAAATAATATTTATCCTATTAGAGCTGTCAAAGAGCTGGCTTATTTTTTATATTTATAAACATGATATATTGCATTTATTTACTTTCTTTTTATTTATTTTACTTGATTACATTTACAATTCAAACAAATAAACTATTTAAATTCAAGTGATTTAAGGTCGGCAGAAAGTGTATGATAACTGGCAACAATTACTCTTTTGAAACAACACAAGGGTGCAATAAAAAATTCTTGACGATATCCTTAACATTCGAATAAATTTTCCTTTTTTTAATCTATAGTCTGCCGACATGCACACACATTCTTAATAATTCACACACACTTTTTAAATTATATTTTCGAACTTGGCTTGACGCAAAGATAACCCACATTTTAATTAGATTTTATAATTATAAATACCCAATGGTCTGTTAAAGTAACGTAGTGTAATTGATCACACTTTCTCCATCTTCATCTCCAAACACCACCAACACTCTACAGCTATCTCCTAAACAGCTCTAGAATCCAGCCTCTCCACTCCACTCCTGCTCCCTCAGCTCCCACCCTCGTCATCTCTCTCACACTGCTGTAATTGCGTCTAACCTAGCTGTCCTGTTTCCAGTCTCATCTATAAATGAGCCAGCTTCTGAAGCCCTCATAGGGTTACCATCCTTCGAAAAAGTCTCCTAAGACATATTTAAATATAAACAGTAGCACCTAACCTACCAAATGCCCTTATCGAACTCTTTATTTGGCCTACATGCATCTATTGATCTTGCCCTACAGTCTCTACTCACCTTGAACTATATCTGCTTGCTTTATTTTCACTGTATCAAGTATCCCTTCTAATATGAAGGATGTAACTGAATATAAAATTGAATCTTTGCCTATATCCCAAAAATATGAAGGCTAGTTACAAAATATAAATCACTTGACTTTATTTTTTTCATAGATAAATCAAAATGAAAGGTAAATATCAGCTTAAAGAAAATCCTAAATAGGCAGAACTTGAACTATAAAGTGGAATAATCATATATAAAAATAAATTATCTGTGAAGGAAAAAATGGAAGGGAGCCAGTAGTTGAGTAGCCCAAACCCTGAGCATATTCACTATCAGAGAGCACTTCATGAAGGGCAGCATATCTCGTCGCTGAAGGATAGATATAAATCCCATATCATCTTGCTAAGAGGCACACATTTCTCATACTGTCAACCTGACACTGCAGTTAGAAAACCTTACATTAGAAAGAGACGCTCATCCTTACCAACAGCTCCCTCTGAGAGAGCTGGCTTCCAGCACGTTCCACTGCATTTCTTCTCCTCTAGAGCCCTCCCTTACATCACTCTCTTCGTACATTCCCACTAATCCTCCTAGATTCTTCTCAAGCATCCTCCCACCTTCAATAACAACAAAACTTTCCAGTCATCGGACACTCTCTGCAGAACTTACATCAATTTGAACTCAAATGCTGTTTTAGAACTAAATATAGCCAATTTTCCCCACTAAAGAATAAAATCTAGTTAACTGGTTCAAATTGAAATCAAATGCATGTTCTTAAACAAAAAAAGAATGCAATCTATTTTATAACCTGAGACCAATAATATTTACAAAGCAGCAGAACTCCAATCTCTAAACAAGAATCTTTACCCATCACGTGGCTAAACATGACCAGTGAAGGATCTTGTGCTAGCACGGGCAGTTCTGCTTTGCAGGGAACCTGGTGGCTCTTAAACACCCTTTGGACTCATCAAGGCTTCCTTAACCCTTAGAACACCTACATCACATCACAGATGCATGTGCACATATGTATTCAACAACGTGTTGCCAGTGGATAAATTTAACAGGAGACCCTGGACCTGGGCACAGCTCAGCCACCTTAACGTCCATCCACAGCTCCATGCTTCCTTTCTTTCGACAGTCCTGGGATTTGCTTGTGATTAGTTCTAAAACTGACTTCTACATCATGAGTCACTGTTTATGTCCCCAAGTCTCCCTTACCTCAGCTGAGTCCCTTCTGTCCTCATTTAGTCTGAGACAGTGCTCCAAAGGAAAACGATTTCTTGGCACAATTTCTTAGGCTAGAAAATAAATAAAAAGAAATCAGCACTTATCTAAATAAAACCCTTTTTCCTCTCTATTCTAACCTGCCTTTCTCATGCACTAATAATGTTCTAAAAACTTAGAACATAACAAATTAGAAAATAATTTTATATTTGCATTTATTTATTTTGATGACATAAGAGATTATGAGAAGAAAACAATAAGTAAAAGTTTTAGTTTAGTCCCTTGGCCTTTATGTAGATCTGTACACTGATTTAAAGTAATTTTATTGAAATTCTAATCTGTGCTACAAAGAAAAAAAAAACTTCCTAATTGATTTGGAAAACTTTATAGGAAAAATATCATCGTTTATTTTTCTTCAAATGGTTAAATTGGCATTAAAAGACATTTAAAACTAAGTTATAATTTTCACACCGTACTTCCTCAGAGCTGCAGTCGCTTTTCATGTGGCGCCTTTTCCCTAAGCAGACTGCATGTTTTCTACACTGTAAGCTACTAATCAAAAGGGTAACTACGCTTTAAATTTGAATATGTTTCACTTATCTTAAAGGTAAGTGCTATTTTGAGCTTTCTGTACTTTCAGATTTTTCCACCTCTAAAAAGTATGTCAAGTTTCCTTCTGGATGGAATAAACTGCCAACAACCTAAACATAGTTTTTTAAGCTTAGGAACAGAATGGAAAAGACAGGAAGAGGGAGAATGCTTTACGAGATCAGAACTTTGGTCTTCCTGTGTCAAAATCTTACCTCCGGCAGTGGCCGTTATCTGCTGACTTATAAGGTGACTGGAATATACATTTTTTGGAATTTCGATGGCTGTGAGGTATTCTACATAGAAATAAATTTTGCAATAAATGTTTATGGAAATATGCTAATATAAAACTGTGTGCGCATGATAGCAGTCAATCACTTAAATACAAAAACATTCCATGAAAACGTGAATGCTTTTTAAATTACAAAACAAAGTTGAATGCCATAAGAGTTAAGCAACCAGATGATGGCCTCATTTTTACTTTCGTCCCGTTTTTCAGCAGAGGTCTAGCTAGCCCTTTAAAAGGAAAGCCCAGGTGGGGAACCCCCAGTGAAGAAAAATATTCAGCATAATTAATTGAGTGGCTTTCAACTCGAGTTCCCAGGACTTTGATAGTGTTTTTCTGTTCCTGTGGTTGGTGAGTTTTAAGGGCTGTCGCTGGGAGTCCCAACCATCTCAGCCGCTGTGCATTAGTGAGGCTACTAACCTCGCCCGTATGTAGTATATTTACTGGCAGAAGCTGCCCTCCAATTTTTGTAGCTCTGTTTTTCATTTATGCTGAATAGTATTGTCACATGGAAGGAGAGAAAAACAAAGGAGGAATCCTCCCCTACTATTTCTTCTTTTTTAAAAAAAATTATTTCATTTTGACCTGTGTGTATGTGTGAAGGTATTTACTTAACCAAATTACTTTTAATTTATTACCATTTTCTCAATGCATACTTCTTCTATATAAACCTTTTAAACCGTAAATAAAATGATCTACTGTAAACATATGCTCTTCTCGGTAAAATCTATTTGCAATTCTTATTTTTTAAATACAAAGTTTTTTTTAAGAGTCAAGCTGCAAGCAGACCTCTCAGAACATGAGGTATCTGCTTCCTCTTTTCTCTGGAGCGAGAGATTTCTGGCAAACGGCTCGTGTTTGCTGCAGCTATCTCTCTAAGAGCGTCGGGTTTGATTCATCCCCGTGAGTTAGTGTCACTCATTAACGCAGAGATTACCTGATGCGGGGAGAAAATCAACTGGAGAAGTTTAAAAGCAGCCTTCACGGAAAGTGAAGAAGAAGAAAGCACTTCAACTTGACCCTCCCTGGGAATGGAGAGAGGGAGGCCTGTTCCGGTGACCTGCAGGTGAGCTCTTTGTTCGTCCCATTGCCTGAGGGACTTGCCAGTTTCGTGCTTCCTGGAGACGTGTGAATCTCCAACTGGAGAGAAGAAGACAAAATAGTATAAAAACACTTTTGAAAGTTTGTGATAATGAGACATTCCTGACAAGGACGGAAAGAATGATCAAGAAAGAAAGTAGAAAAGAATGAATGTGATTTTTAAAGAACAGAGCAGAATAAAACCAGAGGCTGAAGGCGGATGAATTCCAGAATATGCTGCAGAAAAGGAAGAAAAAAATGTGCATTCCCAGAGGTGTCTAACTAAGAATCTCTTTATGAGGTTGTTTCAGGTAGTCTCCACAATTTTCTAAACACTCATTCTGATCAGAAAAAAGAAAGCGAATTAAGCATGCCCCTCAGTATATGTATTCATTTCACATTACAGTCACATACTATTAAACTAATAAATTGCATACATTTAAAAATATACACAAGATATAATTCTTCAAAAATGACTTGAATACTTCAATAAATCATTTATTGGCTGAGTGTACTTAGTGTATGAAAACTTTCTTACTGAAAATGCCTCAATATTTTTATAGCGTACCAAGGTTTTTTTTCTGAGCAGAGTATATTTTGGTACTTGGGTTTAAGAGTTGACATTATCATTTTAGCTAAATAAAATATCTTTGAAACGCTTAAATACAAATAGATGTTCCTTTGGCTGCATTAATAATCATGATACACATTTATCAATCCGTATATAATTAGGCTAAGATTTTGTTGAAATTAAACTTTATGTTACATTTCTTCATTCCTTGAGGCAGCTCTTCTTGTGAATTGGTTAGATGGTGGTTTCTAAATCTTTTTTATGTGAAGAGCAATGAGAGTTTTTATGCGTAAAATATTTGCAACAAAATATTTCCAAATGTCTGTCTTAAAAATGCTCTCTCATTGGCATGAGTTTCTTTCTTACTCGCTGTGGAAAAAATGTTGCATTTACCAAGAAAGGCCTAATAAAATGTGATTATTTTTAAAAATAAATGTCAAGTACCATGCAAAAGTATGATTAGGTTAGAATGCTTTCGCTTTTACTGACCCACCCAGTATATGCCAAACGAGAAGCTGAGATGACAGCTCCAGCAGTTATCTTCAATCTGAGGTTTTGTGGCAGGAATTTTTTAAGCAATCTGTTTATTTTGTTGAAATTAAATAGTAAAAACAATAAGCAATATAATTTTTAATTTTACTTTACCCCAAATGAGACCACCAGCCTCAATCTGTATTATTTTTACAATAAACCTTTGTGTAAATCTTCATTTTAGATAAAAATAGCCATAAACTAAAGTTCTAATATTTTCTTCTTGGACACACACACAATGGTAACTCTGTGAGGTGATAGATGTGGAAACTAATCTTATTGTGGTGATCATTTTGCAATATATCTATATATCAAGTCATCACATTGTATACCTTTAACTTATACAGTGTTATATGTCATTTACATCTCTATAAACTGGAGAAAGAAAAAAAGAATTCCAAGCTTGATGGCTGAAAAGAGGAGCCTAACTGGAAATGAGAAAAAACCTGCTCTCTCGTATGTCTGCACTAATGATGATGATGATGATGATCATGATGATGATGCCAATTGATGGAATTTACAAAATAATATTTTTAAATTAAATAAGTCTAAAAAATAAGAATGGTTTGCTTCACACATATTCATTTCTAGTTGGTGAATGCTTTTTTATTGCACAACAATTTTAAGTAAAAAAAACATACTGTGAAATATTCTATAGGTAATTTTTCTTTCTATTCTTTCTTTACCATCCAATCCTATCAATTAAGATTTAAGTTTGAGAACTATCCAATTTATACGGTAAAATTTAATACAAGATGATAAGAAATAATATGAAAGTCTATAACTCATCAAAAGTGTTTAGGTTATTGACCATTTTCAGTTATGATCTCTTTATAATTAACTTTCAAAAGCTCATGCTAATTATATGACTTATCTGTCATCTGAAAGTAAATGCTACTGCTTATAAAACTAAAGATAAGTCAGTCAATGGCAGTGTCGCCAATGTCCAATCATCCACTGGCCATTACATGTGATCAACTCAAAGTTATTTTTTGACAGGCTATAGAATGCCAAAGCAAAGGAAAAGAACATGTTAAAGGTTAGTGCTATACCATGCCAGAGGACATGTTGGAAGACTTCCTTTCATGTGAAAAATATAACCAGAGGTTATGCATTGCTATTGTTTCCTTTGACATTTATTCTACTTTGTTATATGATCTTACAAGGGAAAAAAAGGAAGTAGATCATCTCTATTGTCATTTTGCTCTACATACAAGTCATAGTTGGGGGAAAAAATTAGATGTAGCATATCATCATAGATGCCTGAAATGAGAAATCTTACAATTTCTCCATTCTCTTAATAAATCTTTTGAGTAAAATCTTGGTATGAGTCCACAAAAAAAGCAAAGTTCAATTCCTGTAAACTAGTAATGTTCCTTTAAAAATCTGTTCAGGATACTAAAAAAAAAAAATTTGATTTGTCCAGGTATCATTTGCACAAGAATTTATTGTGAAATTATTATGCGCCAAGCATTTTACCAGATGTAGTATAAAAGTATTTATTTTTAAAGAGCTCACAATTCAGTTCTAAAAATAGGTGATGAGAAAGCACTGAATAGCCCCCTACCTTTCTGTCTTCTGTCATTAGTAACTGTAACTTCTTGTTACTAACATCAGGAATTAATGAGGGTTTTTAAAATTAATTCATGGCATTGTTCAGTTGATAGCTTCTGGAAGAACAAAAGATGTTCCTGGTGATTAAAAAAAAAATAGCATCAAATCCTAAAGGTAGCAATTAGGACAAAATTTTCCGCCTTAAGTAGCAGAACACATCAACACAGACTGACCTCAGACCATTACTTAAAAAAAATCTTTTTATCTTTATCTCTGTCTCTATTTATATTGATCTATCTATCTATCTATCTATCTATCTATCTATCTATCTATCATCTATCTATCTATTATCTGTCTGTCTATCTATCTGTCTATCCTATTGGTTCTGTTTCTCTGGAGAACCCTAATATAGTTTGTATAATGAAAGGTCATTTTTATTTATCATGTGGTATGAATCTTACATTTTTTGTTTTTTAATATTTCTTGGAAAATATATAGCCAAGTAATGTAAAGAGAAATTAAATTTTATAATTTGATATCTAACTATACCATAATAGACAATGGCATATATTTTATATAATGCTTATAGTTTTATACATACTATATTCATAAAATGTATAAAACTATATAAAATATATATTGTAAAATATGTAATATATGAATATATAAGCATATAGGGTTTTGTACGATTTCCAGAAGTTACATATTTTATGTAGCTCATATATGGACATATATATTTTATCAATGAAATCATATAGAATTAAATCCTTTTAAATTCATTCAACAAATACATATTAAACACATCTCTAAGTTGGAATCATGCTGGAGATTGAGGTTATAAAGATAAATTATCCATTTTCTTAGTAAGTACTCAAGGAAATAAGTCTACTAGAGGGCAGCAAGAATACAGCAAAGTTCTAAATACACAAATAGTGTAGTAAATTATTGTGTTGACACTGTGTGTCCTGTGTCAGTTCTTCCTGGGCCAAATTTTAGGGTGGACTCAGTAGATTCCTTAGCAAAAAGGAAAAACCTTGCCAGTATTTCATATGCTTTCAGATAATGAAGCAATAATCTTTTTAAAAACTTGAATTGCATTTTTATTCAGTGAAATTTCTATCTTAAAAGTTCTGTCCATGTGTAAAAAAGATTTTAACTTAAATGCATTTATTCATATATAGATGAAGAGAGAAGTGCTAAGTACAACCAATATCTATTAAGCATGCTAGGATCGATCTAATCTAATATTCATTTCAATACTATTGGATAGGTGCTGTGGGGTAATTTGTTTATTCTACCCACATTTTTTCCTCCCCAAGAAAAGCACTTTATCATTCTTCAAGAAGAACCTGCTTGAAATCAACAGAGTTTCTTACCTTTGTAAAGATCTTTCATCTCTGGAATGATTAACTTAGAAGTTCTAAAAGGAGATAAATAAAAAGAGAATGAGTTTGAAGGCTGCCAAAAAGATGGAAAGATTCTGCAAGAATGGAAAGAAATTCCAGAAACACAAATTTGTGCTAAGAACAGAGAAGGCTCTGTTTGAAATGCTGACAACATTTGAGGCAGAAGATCCTTAAAGGCTCATAAGTACAGCCAGAGAGACGGAGTCTGGGCAAGCAAGCCTCCCAGCATCATGAAGATGCCCAGAGCCCATGGTATGGAAACACGGTGTGGCCAATCTACAGAGGGCCGGCAGGTACCTATTGGTACCTCCCAGTTTGTGTCAAAGATTAAAGAGGCTTGCCGAACTATGTTATTCAATTTAAGATCCCTTGACTGCTTCCATGCTAGGTTATGGGGTGCTGGTTGAGAAATAAATAAAATTGTATATGAATTAAATTAAATTGTTCAATAGCCCATTGTACAAGACTCATCAAGATAACATTATAAATATTTATAAGAGTTTTGAAAAATATAATAAATCATTGAAAAATACATTAAAATATTTGTCAGTTCTGATAGTAAATGTGTGCTCCAATTATTGACCTCTGGACACAATTCAGAGGAGATAATTTAGAAATTTATAGCTTTAGAGACCCAAAAATATCTGTATACCAATGTGGTACCCATTCAGGTTACAGCCTGAGACGAAAGTTAGAAACAGTAATACTGACTCTGTCTTCATTTGAAATTTGATATTTTGTTCATCATTGATTTCACCATTAATTTTTTTAATTGCATTATTAATCTTTATTACTGTGATAGCTTTTGGTGCACCCTTAAATTTTATACTTGACAGTACCTCACTCACCTCACCCTAACCTCAGCCGTCATTACACTCACATTGTTTGGTTTCTAGAATATTAACCACGGTGTCTAGAGAAACCATTCGAGGAGATAAATATCTCTTTGGCTATAAAAGTCTATAAAATGACAGGAGTATGCAAAACCCAAGAGAGCAAAATAAATCACATTTAACTTATGGCATTCATTTTTTGACTAGAGATTCACCCCAGAACAATCTTCTTTCACATACAAATGAGGAAATATAAAACTTATTAACTTTTGAGAGTTAGTACTAAAATAAAAAGAATCTTAAAATGTTTTGAAGTATTTTTAAGATTTTCCATTATTATCCATTTAGGATTCAGAAATTCTCTCAACAATAGTTGACTGAACTATTGTTTGCAACATATATGAATATTCATTAATTTTATTTTAATAATTCATTATAAGTCCAATTAGCATCTGTATTTGGGATTTTCAGTTAGATAGCAGCTGTAAAGTATACCACATGGAATTTGGGGTCTTTTTCCTTTCTATGCTTTTGTTTTATGATAATGGAAATATCTCATTAAATAGCGAGTCTACAGGATGAGATTTGGGAATTTATATTATTCAGTTATATCCTCAGTAGTCACCAGTAAACAAAGAGTAAGACTGAAATAGAACATACTGAAAGCCGTGCAGGAAAATCATGCCAGAGTCTTCATGGAAAACTATGTTCTAAATGTGTTTAATCACGAACAGCAATGCTATACATTTTATAGCACTCTATGATTCACAAATTACATTTTTTTTTCATTCAAATCACATAACAACTTTAGAAGGCAAGTTGTCTGGGTATGTTACACTACTTTACTCATAAGGCAGCTGGCGTAAAACCTCCGTAATATTGTACGAGAAAGATATTGTATTGAGTTCTCTGAAAAATATGATTCAACTTTTTTATTAATTGCTTGTAATGTAAAACTTACAGAATGAGTGAGTTCAGTGGGCTAAATTTCCTAATGAAAGCAGAACGGCTACTATTTGGTTAACTAGAGAGACGAGAGACACACAGTCGTAATTTGAAAGTTGAGGTGCTCCAAATACAGACCCCTGGTCTCCCTTCCTGTTTCTGCATTTCATCAATTCTAAAGCTACCATTGCATAGTCTCTGTGAGAAATTAACAATAAAAGCACAATAACAGCCCACGAATATCTCAGGCTAAATCAAACTCTTTCTTAGAGGGAGATAAGAAAGCACTCTCCCAATCTTCTATTCATATTGATACAAGTTGGCTCATGTGGGTACCTGATTTCACCTTTGAAATATTGAGATGCAGAGCCTGGGAAGCCAAGACAGAAAGACCACAGGTGTTCAACAGCAGGTGGGAGAGAAAACAGAAGGCAAACCGAGAACTGAGGCAACGTCTCCGGGCCTGTCCAGGATGAAGCCCATACATAGTAACTCCCTTGCTCGAGAGAGGACAGTGAGGAGATTGCAAGACAAAACAAATGTATGAATGATTGAATGAATAAATGAATAATAAAATAAGGGTATCATCTGCCAATTTTGTAATTATGTCAAGGACTAATGTTGTTCTCATGCCCTGGACAATTAGAGTCACGAAGGTAGTTTCTATATTAACTAAAAATATTATTATATTTCCTTCTAAAGTCTTTCTATGTCTACCGATGCACTTCTTCTTCCTTAGTGTCCCCAAGAAAGGTGCATTGCTACTTCTCATTTTAAAATTCAATTTATCATCCGTACTGGATTGGGCCTTCCCTTGGAGGATCATTTCTTGTTTAATAACATATTATTTTTCTCTGCCATAGAAGTTTGAAACATCAGACTCATCCATACTTCTCTCTGTTTTCTTGCTAATGACATGCTAAGCCATCTGCATTGTATTTCTGTATCTACTAATTACTTTATTTCTAAACCCATGACCCCAATTCGATTCCCCCACAGGCTACTATAACAGACATTTGCATTTATTTTCCACCATGTCTATCCCATTCCTGATACATTTTATATACAGCTGCCACATTTTCTTCATGAAACACAATTTTAATCACATCATAACTCCATTCAAAAGACTTTAAAATTTTTCCTTGTTCAAAGAAAATGTACAATTGCAAGCTTGCATTTGAGGAGTTTTACAGTTGGACAACCTGACTCCTATCACATTTCTATTGTTTTCCCATTCACTATGCTCAGGATTTCTCTAAATTTTTAAATTCTCATGTATTTGCTCATAGGATTCAATATTCCTAGAATGTCTCTTGTGACCTTCTTTGAGTCAATTACTCTCCAAGTTTTAAGACCCATCTCAAATGTCATCTGAAAATGATGCTTTTCCTGAGACCATGAGATCCTTCCTCTGAAATCTCAATGTCTTGTTTAGAGAATATACCATTTTCTGCCTTATATTGTAATCATTTAAACTCTTCTTATTCCCCATATATTAGAAAATTCTTGAAAAGAGTAATTTTACTGGCTTACTGTTAAATCTTTCATTGTACCCAAAATAAAACCAAGTACTACAAAGAAACAAAACAGAGCTTGGTTAAACTTCTAAAATAATCACCTGTAATGTCATAAATGAGTTAATATCATCAAAGCAATTTCCTTGCAAATCCCTATGGCAATAAATATGTTATATGAGTCTTCATTCATTCATCCACTTGTTAATTCTAGATAATTTGAGGATAGAGTTCAGGAAAATACCAGTGCTGGCCTCAAGAAGATTAGTCTAGAAGGAAAGACAGAAGGAAAATGGGTCCAATAAGTTGTCATTTATATTATGATGCAGAAATAAATGAAATAAGATTCTGTTAGAAACCCAAGCATTCATCTCCCCAACTGTTCTCCAAAATACAAAACAGTGTCTAATCTATGGAAGGGAACTCGTCATTTTGAACACTTACAATGTACAGAAATGGGGTTAGGGGTTTTGCTTACATTGCAGATCTTTTAATTTCACTAAATCATGCCAAGGTAAACTCGGCATGCCCGGGTTTGCACAGGAATTAAATGCTAGAGCTGCAATTTTGACGTAAATCCATGCAAGTCAAAGGAAAGCTGGAATGATACAAATTCAAGCTTTCTTTTAAATTCTATTTCTTGCTAGATTTCTTATATTCTGCCTCTCTAGACTATGAGGTTTTTTTATGAGCAGATCAGAGTGTTTTTGTGAGAGATTTTTGTTGCTTTCTGTTTTGTATTTTTAGCAGCAACTAGGACACTTGATAGAATATGGAAGACATTTTTGAATTTATTTTAAACCACTGATATTTGAATATGTTGAAATGCACAGTATGACTTTGGAACCATTAGGGACCATCTATCATCTGACTCTTCTGTCCTAATCCCCAACTTTTCCAATGGGTAAACCAAGGTCCAGGAAGGACTGTAGTCTTCAACATCATCCAGCTGGAAATGACGAAGCTGAGATTTTAACTTATGTCTTCTCAGTCCAGTGAAATCCCCACTACGCTAAGGTTTCCTATCGACAGTGACCCACACAAAAGCAGTAATTTAAAACCATGTATCATTTCATAGTTTCTGCCCTCACTGGCTTTAAGGCTATCTCTTCTATTTGGTCTCTTGACTGCCTTTCTCCAGAGAAAAGTTCTCCAACTCAAATATCCGAGAGCTCTAAGAAGTGCATTTTCTGTGGCAGAGTCTTGACTGTTAAATTGCCTTCACTTTTCTTATGACAAAATTCAAGTTTATTAAGTTTTGAGATGTTGCCCAAGGACTATGGCTAAACGCAAGAGAAAGATTTATGTTTATCAACAGTTATTTTTCCTTTATTGTGTAAGAAACCTTAAGAGAAACATCATATAAAACTAGAGAACAAGAAAATGAAAATTTAAAATAAAGTATGAGTTTTCCTAATAATCTTCTTTACTGCCATTTTCCCTAATAATTTGCCTTACATCTATATGTGTGTGTACATATATATGTGTAGTATACATAAAGCTTATATTTAAATGTCAATTATATGACATGTATATATAACCTATATATAGGCATACCTCATTTTACTGCACTGAGTTTTATTGTGCCTTGAAGATTATGTTTGACTATTTTTGAACTTTAAATAAATGAAATTAAATTGTACTATTATTTTGTGCCAAGTTTTTTTTTTTACTCAGTTTATGAGATGAATCCATGTTGTTGCAGGTAGCCAAATTCATTCTTTTTTTTTTTTTATTGCTGCAGGTATTGAATATTTCACAATTAATTTATCCTCTTTACTGTTAAGTGGATATTTGGCTGATCCTGGTGTGAGGTTGCTACAAAAAACAAAAAACAAAAAACAAAATGCTGCTAATGCCATTATGATGCATTTCTTTTGGTACACACGTTGACGGATCTCTCTTGGAATTACCAGGTCATAGGTTTTACATATGTCACCTTTAAAAGATACTTCTAAACATTTTCCAAAATGTTTTATAATTTACACTCTCATTAGAGCTCTGCGAAGAATCTTGTTGCTTTACAGCCTTGCCTGAAGTTGGAATTGTCAATTTTTAAAAAATTTTTAGACATTATAGTGTGCGTATAGTGGTTTTAATTTTTACTTTTCTGATGATGAATATCTAAGACCATCTTTCTATATGATTACTAGCCAGTTAGATATCCTCTGTTATGAAGTGTGCTTCCTTAACTCTTCTGCCCATGTTTTTCAATGGAGTGAATGTGTTTTTCTTGCCTTATACGAGTTCCTGATATGTTCTGCATGCACATTTTCTTTTTCAGATTACATATTGCAAATATTTTCTCCCATTCCATGGCTTGTATTTTCTTTCACTCAATGCACTCATTTAACACACACACACACACACACACACACACACACACACACACACACACACGATTATTTTAAACATGAGAAAAACAACAAAAAATTTCTCTACATGGCAACAAGCAACCATAGGTAAGAAAGAAAACGTATTAAGTTTCTGGTATATCATAGAAGTTCAATGACTTTGTCTTGAATTACCATTGAATGATGACATATGTTTTAGTTCTGTTTAATAAAATCCTTATTAAAATATTGCCACAATATTTTTTTAATGTGGTAATGACAGTTTTCCAGAAGAAAAAAAAATCATAATTAAGAAAATTTTTGAACTATCTCAGGGATCTGGGCATCTGCCACTGACCAAAGAAGAGAAGCATGGATTAGCATTCTTGAAAATTCTGAAAACCTGTTAGCAGGTTTTCAATAACTATTAACCCAGGTAAATATACCATACACTGTATTATTTCTAACATCATATCTAACTCCAGAGATATATTTAAGGAAATAGACATTGAGGAAAGAACATATTAAATAATAGGAAAAAAATGAAAAAACAACCACATTGGAAGTGTTTAAGTCTTTAAAACAAGAATATTTCATGTTGAATGCAATGTTCACAACCTGTTTAACAGATATAAAATGTTGAGTAATCAATTATCATAAAACTATTTATAATTAAAAAATAAAACTTAATTTTCAAACTGCCTTAGACAGTGTTTCTGGATTTGTTTTTAAAGAAGTTGCTTGGAATGACAATAAAAGTCTTCATAGTAGACATGAATGTGAATATAACACTATATATGAACACTTTCTCTTGTACATTGAAAATTGCTTGTTGGAAGAATATATATAAATCTATACAAACTAAGTAGGCATTCAAAAAAGTCATTTTAATTTTGTGACTAGTACATATAGCTCAAATATTTCAATAGCTGCAATCAATTATGAAATCTATTAGCATTTTCTACTGTCAACTCTATCATGTCATAAATGTCTATTACTTCTCAAGGTAAAATAATAAAAAGGATTGTTTAAGAAATGATACATTCTTTTAAAGGCTAGCCTTTCAACAGTGGCATAAAACAGGTACATCTGATAATTTCACTAATATAGTCAACCACTGACATCTATTGGCAAAAATAAGTAGACAAGTTTCATTTATAAGTTTCAGTTAACTTATAAGTGAAGATAAAAATGTTTAATGGCTCTAGTTTGAATGTTATAGTTCATTTAGAAACTAATTTTTAGCTATAGTTTTGGTTAAGTTATGTAAGAACATAACATATTCAATATATGTCCATAAATAAGAGTTAAAAATGGCCTAAATAACTGTTTCATATTTACCTTCATTAAGATTACAAATTAAAGAGAAAGCCAATTATAATGTTATTTAAAAATAATTTGAGTGTCAGGTTTTAGAACAAGTTTCAAGTTCGGGGAATTTCATTTTCTAATTTGCCAGAGGATTAGTTAAGCTGAGCAAATACACAGTATTCTTAACTCTAAAAGAAAAAAAAAAGTGTCACATTTGCAAGCATATCAGATCTTAGTTTCCTATCTTTTATGCACTTTTCCTGAGCTTTTCACTGTCTTTTTTCATTCTTTTCTCTAACCTCCCTCTCTCACTAAATGCCCCGGGCTTAACTAGACACTCCTCGCCAATGTTTTATAACTTCAAGACAATGATGCATTTTATTAAAGTGCTGTTACCCTAGAGAGCTTCTGGGTACAACTTCCTTCATTTACACATTCAACAAAAATTTAAAAAATATCTCTACATGGTATAAACTGTTTTAGGTTCTGTGATTCAAAAGTAAACAATACAGACAAAAATCCCAGTTTACCTGGAGTTTTCCATTCAAGTAATGAGAAGGAGAAAAAAGAAGAAAAAGAAAAAGAAATGGCATCGTATGCCAAGTGGTGATAAGTATTATGCATGTGTGGATAAAATAATACAGGGAAGGGAGTTAAAGATACTTAGACGGGAGACAGGATGTAGGGTGTTAGCCATGCTGAGTGTCGTGGTCAGGGAGGCCCTCTGTTGATATTTGAGCAAATCAGGTGAGGTAGTGAGTGGTAGAAGCGACTAGGGAAGAAATATCCAGAAGGGAGGAACAGCAAACAGCAAGAGTAAAGAAACTGAGGATGGGTGCATAGAAAGGCAGAAGGGCAGCAGGTAGATGGCGCGTGTGGCTAGGGTAGAGTGAGCGAAAGGAGACAGTGTCGGAGGAAAAAGAGGGTGAGTTCGGCAGTGACTTTCAGCTCACGCTAAGACAGGGTGTTAACTCTGAGTGAGATGGAAGCCATGGAGGAGCGATATGACCTGACTTGCATTTTAAAAGGACTCCTCTCCACATACCTCCCCTGCACCCTGTCCTGTGGCCCAGTTGAGGACACACACCACAGGGGTCAAGGCAGAGAGACAGTGCGAAGACAAGGACAGCACTCCAGGGAGGGGTAAACTGTAGCATGAGCTGATAGAGATGAGTGAGTGAAAATAGGGTGATGGATATGTCTTGAAAGTAGAACCAAAAGGATTTGGTAATTGAATAGGAGAGTGGTCTGAAAGAACGAAAAAAAGAGAGGAAGAGAAAAGGAGTCTACAAACTCAAAATGACATCCTCTCTACAAGTACCAGAAAAATTCTAAAGAGATAGCCAGAGGTTTTTCTTTCACTGATGAGTTGGTATAATAAAAGAATCTGATAATATTCTAAAATCCAGGACATTAAATTATGTCTTTCATGTGATTTCTATGGTCACGGTATTGCAAATGAAAAATCTATTATTATCCTTCCAAGGATGTACCAGACACATAACAGAACACAGGATTTCAATTTCTGATAATACTGCAGTACTGAATCGTTCCTGTGATCATTTACTAAATCTGTTTTTCAAAAACGCTTCCTCAACTCATAAGACATTCCCTATTAGAACCCTGATTCCAACTAACCAAGAAATTCTAATTGATAATACTCTTCAGTAGAAACATACTATGGCTGCCTAATTAATCAGAGCATCAATGCTATATCGTGATTTAGACCATGAAGGAAGTATAGACATTCAATGTTAACACATTTTAATTCTATAGTGCTTGTACTGTGAACACTTTATTGGTTTCAAGGGCATTCTGTTGGCCAAGTTACCTGAGAACTACCTCGGCATCAATCATGAGATCTGAGATGTAATCAACAGCTCCACATGACACACTCTGGGAGGCACTCTCTAATTTCCTTGTGTTTCCTCCAACTCATTTTGTGCATCTAAAAGTGGCCATAAATCCTCTTGCAAGTTATTACTCTCTCTATCCACTCCATGCAAACCTGTTGGGAGTTCTTTCAAAAATTCCATCCTTCCAAACATTTCCCTGATGTTTTTTTGGAAAAAAAAAATTCAAATACCTAATTCTACTTGTTTCTATTTTGCTTTTTATTTTATAACATGGTTTACTTATACATTTATTCCAGGTTCACTCTTTGCTCTTCTTGACTACTGTATTCATTTTAACATCATGTACTTAAATTATTCAATTCTAAGTGCAGTTATCTTGGAAATAAAAAAAATTTAAATAATCTATTACTTTACAGAACTCGACATGAAGGTAGTCCTATTTAAAACTGCACGTGTGTGTGTGTGGTCTTATAAAGAGTTTTAATTTTTTTTCTTGATTCTGACCTTCCATTTTCAATATCCTTTGCTTCTCACTGGCTTGTGAATGTGCCCTTTCCTTATGTCTGAAAATCTTTCAACCTTCACCATTCATTCCGAGAATCAGTAATATGTTATGTTTTTATAGAACTTTTCTTCTAAGGAACAGAGAGTGTTTCATATATATTACCACATTCATCCTTAAAATCTCTCTCCCAACACCCATAGCCCTGACTAAATGACGCCTCGGCTGAAACCTCAATCCGTGTCTTTAGTTCTTCCTTCCTTGACTGCCTTTCTTATAAACTCTGTAAATCACATTTTCAGAATCCTGCATCTGTAGAAAATAAGCATAATTCTGTCATGCAAATGGCTTTTCTTTCTAACCCAGTTCTCAGGATTCACCATCTCTATTTCAAAATTTCACCACGGTCTACCCAGAAGGTGTGACGTTACCGAGTTCTGGCCTCTTCTCCCTGGAAACTCTCTTCTCCCTCACAAATGTGAAAGGACCTGACTTGATAACATGCCATACCAACTTTTTTCTCAACCATGTCACTTATGTTTGCTCTCAAGTACAGTGTTGTTTTTCTACTAATGATTAAAACTAATACTCGAAGTTGTATTTGATTTTTATGTTCAACTGAATTATTAAAATGCTGAGCCCTCTGTTGTAATAGCTAGTATTTGTTAATGAAGCAGTCACTTTGATAAATACCCAGGTGGATTGCCTCATTTAATCGTCACTATAAGCTTAAAAGCTCAATGCTGTTTTCTATGTATTGGAGATGATAGGAAAACAAAGTTTTGCAAAAGTTAAATAATTTCCCCAATGACATATGTAGTAAGTAGATGAACATGGACTTGGACTTCAGCAGCCAAAATACAGCACTATTTTTCACTCAACATCGTCTATACACAAGTATTTTACAATAAAAGCTTCTTTAAAAAGCAGCAATGTTACTTTCTCTCAGAATTCATCAATTCTCTATAAAACACTGTGTTTGCGGGTTAAGTTCTGTAATCAAACTGGTTCGGAAAATCAGTCTAAAATCTATTTACTCAGACAAGACTACCTGTACTCAAATGCAAAGGTTTTTCAGACTTAAACCATTCTCTTTAATCAGACTTAAGATAAAATAATTACTTTTAATATATATTTTTAAATGAAATAAAACTATTAGAGAAAACTTAAGAAGAAAGAAATGTTCTATAGAGGATACATTTTCTATTTCTATGTATAGAGCCATCCAGTTCCCCGTTTTATTTTATTTTGTTGTGTTGTGTTGTGTTGTGCTGTGTTTTGCTTAATGGAATGGCCTACTTTTATTAGGTAAAGCTAGTCTGTTACAATGACCTACTTCATCACGTGGCATCAGTTCTTCCCTTTTGACTTCTTAATTCTGAGAATTTAATCAGCATTTCTACATGAGCTATCTTCTTCTCATGGAGCTCATTTCTCCTCACTTTATGTAGTATCCTAGAGATATAAGGGCTATGCTAAGTATGCAGACACTGAAACAAAAGTAAAAATTAATAACATAACTCTAAGGATTGTTGGGGTAAAGCTAATAATTATGCTAAGTATTTTTATAGGTACATCACATTTCAAGCACAACATACAAAAGATATAGTTTGCAAAGTAAAATGCCAAGTGAACTACCAAAGAAATGTGAATATATTTCCCCATGCTATATAATACTTGAGTTATATTACTTAATTTGAGGGTGTATGAAAGAGGAAAAAAAGTTATTTGAACTGGAACTCCAAAATGTCAAGAGCATGATAAACTAATCTATTTCACTTTGTGATATGTCAATAGGACAATATTACAGTAGGACAATAAACCATATTTTGTATATGTTAGTACCTCTAAACCATATTTTGTAAATTTTAGTACCTCATAATTAATTGTTAGTACCTCTAAATCCTTGAAAAGAATGGGTATTAAAGATAATCTTACTAAAAGAGCTGAGAATTTTATTGATGCAAGAATGATTCAGATGATCTGGGCAGATGAAGCGATTGTCTTTTTCTGGTTTACCACTTCAAGTATCTCTCTCCAATTTTAAGCTCATTCCTTTTTAAAAAAAATACTACCTTGTGACAATTTCCCTTCAAGTCTACTTGACTGGATAAAGATGGTGTTTATGCATTAAAAATCATTTCCCAATTAGCTGCAAATATAAGAATAGTAGCAGCTTTTAAGCATTTTAAACATCCTTCAGATAAGCTTTGAATCATTGACACTAAAGGTTATGAACCATGCAGATGTAAAATAAGAGATTTCCTATGCAAACATTTAGACCCTACGAAAGCCATGCAAATTCTACTTTCAGAAGAAGAGGGGAAAATGTTTTGTTTTGTTTTGTTTTGTTTTTATCTCTCAAATTAAACTCTTTCTGCAGTTGGGTACAGTTGCAAAGTAAAGATTTACATATCTTTGACTGAAAAATAATTTGCATAGCACAAGGTAAGTGACTTCACAATATGAAGATTGCAGGACACTGACACATAGAGGTACCAGGTCATTAAAAAAAAGACTCAGAGAGCTTAGGTTATTGCTGAACTTGATTTATTACACACTTGGTGGAAACACCACCTGAACTCTTCAAATTGAAACTAAAATCTAAATATCTTGAGTATGGAATGGATTCAATGGTGTTTAGATATTAAACTTGACCTCAGAAATAATGCAGTTATATGAAAATTGTGTAGAAAAAATTTATATATATATACACATATATATGATAGGGAATATGTCAACATAGAAAAGCTACCACTTGGAAAAAAAAATCCATCTAAAAGAAGCACAGATTATCTCATTCATCCTGTCAACAAAGAAGAAATCAAGAGAGCAAGAAGGAAAGTGATTTCTCCTGCATTTCATTTGAGTGAGTATAAAGACATTAAAAGTTTGTTATATAAATAAACTTGCTAAAGATTAAAATGATGACATTTAAAGATGAAAATGCCAAATATTAGAACTTATTCATCAAATGTAGCAGGTTTAGAATCATAAAAAGAAAAACTTATACTTGCTATTCATTTGATCCCATTTGCACAAAATAATATATTGCCATATATTGTCAGTGAGCTGACATTCTGCCAAGTAGTCTTTGATTCAAATCTATAAAAAGAGTAAGATGCGCCAAGAATATCAGACTCCACAGGGAGGGAAAAAAAGAGACAAGATGTAGGATCATAGAACCCATAGAATTTTAGAGCTATAAGAAATGTAAAAAACTATCTCATCTCTTAACTCTATCTTTTTAGAAGAGCAATCAGAACAAGCAATAACAACCTAACTCAAGGGCACACGGCTAGTAGATAGCTGATTACCATACTCTAAAATAATGAATTAAAGAAAATGTAAGATGTTCTATATAGCATACAAAAGAATATTAGATATAGAACTACTTTCTATTTCTGTATTCAAATATAGTTTAAATAACTTAGGCAGGACTTGAGCAGATAAAAGTGCTACTTTTACAATGATTAAAATCTTAAATATTTAAATTAGTATTTTCATTATTCTTCAACTATTTATTTTAAAAATAATTTCAAAAACTGCATGTTTGGGCCACCCTAAAAATATTGCATTCTTTCAAAGTAGTTTATACATTTTTATTTGCAGTTTAGTAAGTATTTTGTGGTCAGTGTGTCCATTCCAAAGTCAAGAAATGTTGTCACCACATTTGCACATTTTCTAAAATATCTATCACACTCATCCACAAGTACATACAATCTATTAGTAGTTTGTACCATGCTCTAAAATTTATGACGTCAAGTGCTGATACCTCTTTTCTTATTTCTAATATTTATAATATTATAAAATACCAATAACTATTAATGTATCCACCATCTATTAGCCTTAAAAGAGATCAATGCTTTATTATTTCTAGACACTTAAATTTTTGCATTATCTAAATAAACATAGTCATTAAACTTAAAAATGTCAAGTATTCCTTTAGATTGGTTAAGAGGACACTACAGTTTTCCATTTGATTTGAAAATAAATCAAGTAACCAAGGCATTCTTGAAGTAACATTATTAATTACTTCTGCTAATTACTTTGAGCCGAATGGACACTGTGTGGCGAAGGGGTAAAGCTGTCTCCCACGTTAAATTGGAGGTTGAATTGGAGTGACATCCCACACCTCACCTGTCAGCCTGCCTCTAAGGCTACATATCGACCTTCCCAGAACAGTAAATTCTGTGAGAATTTCTGTTCTGAGTTCAACTCTCTGGTCTGTCCCTTCCACAACACTGTCTTCTCCCAAGACTGGTCTTCCAGCAGAAATAAGAGAAGAAAAGTAAGTCTTATGAGTGACACTCCTGTGCCCAACGTAAACTACGTCCCAATTTTGGCTTGTTAGTTCTGTCTTTATTGCTGGGGTTTGCCATTCAGGATACTTTCTAGTACCTAAACTGATGTCAATGCACCAAATAATCTATTGAAAGAATAAGAAAATTCTGTTCAATAGTTCTTTGGAAAAAGATTTTGAAAATGTTCTTTCCAAGAACTAATACAGATTTTTAATAATTCCCAGGTGTAATCATTCCTTAGTGCAGGTCCCCTTCACTCAGCAGTCAGTGGAAGACAGAAACAATGCTTTCACATAGTCACTGTGCCCACCTGTACCCCGGCAACACAGAGGAGGGCAGGGTTCTAAACGCCTAAGACTGCAACCAGCTGTTCAATGCGAAGACCCATCCATTTAGTTTCAAAATGTGTGTTTTCAAACAAAAAAATAGAAATCTTGATTTCAAATATAAAACATGTATTTTATGTTTTTATTGCCTCCTATATGATATTTAAAATTAGAAAACAGACAAGCAAATAAAATTTGACATTTGGAAAGGAAGTCACACTGTGTGTGCGATTTGCCGAGATGAGAGAAATACCTGGGCAGTCGAGTACACATGCCTCATTATTTTTATTTTTATTTTTTAAAGAATGGATTCATTACAATGAGACTTTGTGGTTTACTAAGATAAGTGTGGGCTCTGGGAGCTGACCAGTAGTAAGTAAGCTTCTGACTTTGGCAGTTATAAATTGTGAGAGTCCGGGCTACTTTTCTGATTTATGAGAAGGGCGTCATTTTAGGCTACTTCATAGGGTACCTAAGCGAATAAATTTACTTATGCACAGAACATTTCCGCTACTATGCCTGACACACGGTAGACAGTTAATAATTGGCGGTTCCCTTTCCACTTCAACCTTGGCCACAGCTATATAAAATAGCAGTTTTAGCTCTTTGTTACATACTAGATGCTTTATTATAAAGCTTAAAGGAGTTTAGATTTCCAAATAAGTCACTGAATTATCATTGCTTAAGCTGTGTACTAAGATCAGAGTTGAGGCTCGCCTCACCACTTGGGATTTAACACATAGGATATAACACACACTGCTGTGATGGCTGCTGACCCTGAGCAGTGCACTGTTGGGGCTCAGAGGGCTGCTGCTACCCGGAGCAGACCATACTGGAGAATCCTAATTCCAGCTGTGCCATCTTGGTAAGATTACTCAACTCTCCATACCTTAGTTTCATCTAAAAGATGGCAATAAAGGGAGCTGTCAAAGATGTTTAATTGAACAATATCTGTGGTTTCTACAAGAGTAGAAGAATTTGATTGTAGAAAAAATAGGGTGAACAGATACAATGAAGTATATTCCAGCAATAAGAAGCAAAGGAGACAGACATAGATGAAGCTTGTTAAAAGGACAGTGCCAGATGAAGGACATCAAGAAGCAGAATAAATATATCACACAACATAATTTATGTATTCAAATTAAAATACATATGTACAAAATAGCAATACACATTTTGCAAGAATTTTGCACACAAACTCTCTCATTTCCATGTTTGCATGGTAGGAGGAGAATCAAAGGTCAGCTTATAGTAGAAATCCCATAAATGCGCATTCCTAGACAACAAAAAAATGTAAAGGGAAATGTGTGTGAGAGTGTGTTGTAACAAGCCCTTTCGGCTTTTCTGGTAAGAAAAACATTTGCAACCTAAAACAGGGCTACAAACAGTGGCCAAAAAACTTTATCAGAATATGATATTTTTTATTTACTACATTGTAAATTTAATTTCCTACTGCTATATTATCAGTTTCAGAAAATTAGAACAGAAAAATTGTATAAAAAAACAAAGTAAATTTAAAATTAGCTAATTGACTAAAAATATTTAAAAATTCTTTTTTCATCTTGGCAGATTTCAAATAAATCATTTGCATGCTTTTAAATGTGGCTAGCAAAAACATCATAAAGGTTAAATACAATGCTTAAGGACTTACAAAGATTTCTATCTCCATGTCATTTATAAAGCCTGCAATTAGCATAGTTTCAAAGAATAGACTCTATAACAGATAATATTTTCATGAATTTCTGTCTTTAATTCATCTAATGAAATATTAATTGAAGTTTTATATAATGATGAAAAATCCTAATATTTAAATTCTAAACTAAGATTTCTAATCATTTCAAACAACTTTGTTAAAGTTCATTAATAAAATCAAGTTCACTAATCATAACAAACTTATTTTATTCTGTTAGATTTAGATCTCTATTAAATCCATTTTTCTACTAACCACTTATTTAGAAAAAGAAAGTACACCTTGATTTTCCAAAAAAAAAAAAAAACTCTTTAAAACTGTCCATCAACTAATAAAACCACCAATTTAATTACTTTTTCCATTCTCAAGAATATAAAATTATAGTAAGTGTTGTTATGCCAAGTGCCTAATAAACTTATAATGATTTGACATTAGGGCTATATTTTCATTGGAACCAGTGGAAAGTTTTATTTATAATTTTAGGCTTTTCTAATCACCAAGCATATTGATGAAATCCACTCTAAAAAATCATCTTGACCTTTACTGTTTTCTAATTATAACATTAGATATGAACACTAAAAATATACATAAATAAGAAGGTTATGACACTTTTTGAAAAGAAACAGATTCTTACTGATTTTATTTCTATGCATTGTTACTTCTGTTTTATGAATCATTTGCATATTCATATATAATATAAACAATAAATTTAAAAACTGTGCTATATATCTCTACAGTTAGCATAAATCAAACTATTTTCTCATTAACCTTGCCTACAAACACTGATATAATAACAAGAGCCTGATCTGAAAATAATATGCTTTTTGAATATAAGTTTTCATATTCGATACTTGGACAAATCCTTCATTTTAGTTGCACATTATATTATCTCAGAATGGAAAATTTGACTTTAAAAATAATCAGAACACAAATTTTTTACCCACACATGCAGATTATAGCAAGCAAATTATTTGTAATGTCTTATTTAAAAAAAAATGTAATGCATATTTTTCTTATAATGTCTCTGTAACCACACAATATGTTCCTAGGAAATTATTAGTGGACAGCTAATCCAATATCCTGCCCCTTGGCAGGGGACTGCAGCTGATACTTCCAGGGAAGTTACAAACCCAACAGACATTCTCCTCAGGTTCCTATGTGGTTGACTTAGCCTGAAAGTTATATTTGCTCACTTTGGAACCTGAAACAATTTATTTAAATATAAAAACACGCCTTCAAATACCTAAGGCCAATCATAAATTTTGTATCAACTGAAGAAAACCCTATCATGGCAAGACGAATCTCAGAATACCTTTACTCATCCCTAAACCAATACCCCCTTCAAAGGCCACACAAAGAATCTATTAAGAAGAAATTTGCAGATTTGTCATTCTGGTTAATGGTATATATACTTTTAATGTTTTCTCCAAATATCTTCTCATTCTGAGTTTGGAATCATAATGATTCAATCATTATCAACACAATAATAACATTCTCAAACAAACTTGTTATTAAAATGTTTGTTTGCAATGATTCATTTTGCTCCTGTATTCATTTCCTTTTCCATTTTGCATCTCCTAAATCAAGCATCCTAAGGGCAATCACTGGTTTCAGAGGGTCTCCCAGCAGTGTCATATTTCTTACAGACTAAAATCCCACATCGGAGCACACCACTCAAATGCCCCAACACACTCCCTCCAAATTGTTCTGCCCTTGTTCACTCTTCCAGGCCTAACCTCCCTCTATTGCTTCAGAGTATAAAGAGTGATTAGCTTGTTAATCTAATAAATTGTTTTTAAGCAAGTTATCAATAAATGACTGTGGAATTCTGTATTTGATCCTGGAATGGCAAAAAGCCATCAGTAGAAAACTAGATGAAATCTGAATGAATTTTGGAGTTTAATTAGCAGTAATATCCCAAAGTTGATTTCTTTGTTTTGATAAACATGCATGACAATGTAATATGTTAAGGCAGGGAAAGCAGAATAGATGAGGGGTCTATATAAACTCTGTATTATCTTTCCAGCTTCTTGGTAAAACTAGAGTCCACAACAAATAGTTTATTTTAAAACACATGTATTGCATTTTAAAACAAGACTTCAATTTACTAACACAAAAAATGAAGATAATGGAAATTTCAGATTCAATGATGGTGCTGTAGAGAGAGAGAGAAGTTCAAGATGAAGAAACTTCAAGTTACTCATCATTTTACCTTTTAGAGGCAGCTGCCTCTTTCTGCCTTTGCATAAAGGTTGACTGTGAAGAAAATTGCATTCATTTGCATGACATCTGGCCAGGCAGCAACACAGTCTCAGATTTACTTTGCAGAAAGATGAATCTTGTTGTATTATGAACTGTGGCCTTTAGAAAGACAAGAGAAGATGCCAGGTGAACAGTTAAGGGGCAATGCAGAACCATCGAGCAAAAGCTGTACTAGAGTAGGGGAGGCAAAGAGAAAGTGAAGTGAGCAAATCAAGAGGTATTAAGAAACGATATCAGATGTGGTGAGACAGAGGGAAGAGTCAAAAATGACTACTAAAATCGACTGAAAAAAAAATTACAGAAGGAGTCATTTACGTAGAAGGCAAAGATAATAAGCATGCACATGCTTATATGTTTGTGGAAATTTTAAGTAGAGATAAAAAGATGAGGCGCTCAGGAGAAGGGTTTGAGCTGCAGATGAAGATTTGAAATTCATCAGCCTTAAGGTGGTATAGAAAAATTTATTGAAGATTATCCAACTAGTTATTGAGGTGATGATGCACATAGAACACATATTTAGACTAGAAAACAGTAAAAAATACCCAGCTACAAAATGCACAGCCCAGAGATTATTAACCAAATTGTTTACTAGAGAGATTCATAGCTTTATGCTAAGGAATTTATACCTTTTTTTTAAGTAGCTTATAGTGAAAAAACAATTATTAAAAACTATTTTTGTCTCATATAAATGTTTTTATCATATTTCATTATTTATCCCCAAGAAATACCAAAAAAATTGATAAATAAAAGCAAATATATAGCTTAATACAGAAATGATACACATGTAATAGATATTAACTGTTCCCACAGACACATGTATATTTCTCCTTACTCATAATATCAAGAGATTAGCATAATTTCCTTCAATATTAAAAGATCAATAAGCCTTCTGATCAACTATATAGTGACATTTTTGTTAAAAATGAAATTGGGAAAGTCCTAGGATGATGACAAATTCTACAAGAATAATTCTACTATTCTTTTACCTAAATAATTTTCCCACTAGAAAAGTTTTCACTCAACTTGGTATAATTTTCCCCTTGTTTAAGTTTCTCTCTGAAAGATCTATTTTGCAGAAGAATAAGGCATTCATAGTTTCACTTAACAGATATTTCACTGGTTGTGAAATTGAACTAAAAGTCAAAAACATGATTTGCTGTCCCCTTTGGAATAATATTTCACCTCAATCTGAATTTTACATTGGGAAAGTAGAAATAATGATTATGTTGCACTTAAAAAAAACAAACCACACAAAAAACCCAAAAGTATTCTGAAAGGAAATATATATTTTAATTATTTATATTTATATATTTAATATTTAAAAAATCTCCACCCACAGAAACCATTATATTCTAACATTAATGTTGAAAAATAAGTTGTGTTGAATTTCACCAAAGGTAAGCCCACAAGTCTATCCTATGCCAACAAATGTCTCAGTCACAAGTAATTATTCAGAAGCTCAATCAAAATAATAAGAAACTGATGTTTCTAAGAGTAGCTTGGGAAAATAAGATTTCTTCAGCTGTAAAGTATTATTTCCCAAGAGAATAAGAAGACAAATTACAAACTGAGAGAACGTATTTTTCATTAAAAACTTCTGATTAAAGACTATTACATAAAATATACAAACAACTCTCAAAAAAAACAATAAGAAAACAAATAACCTGACTGATAAATAGGACAAAGATCTTAACCAATACCTCACCAAAGAAGATGCACAGATGGCAAATAAGCATACATTATATGTCACCAAGGAAATTCAAATTAAAACACACCAATGGTGTGTTTTGAATGTTAGAAAGGCCAAAATCCAAAACACTGACAACACCAAATGTTGGTGAGGATGTGGAGCAACAAGAACTCTTATTCATTGCTGGTGGAATTGCACAATGGTGCAGCTGTGAGGAAGGCAGTGTGGTTGTTTCTTACAAAACTGAGCATGCTCTTACCATACCATTTGACCCCTTGGTATTTACCCAAAGGAGTTAAAAAGTTAGATCCACACAAAAACCTGCACATGGATATTGATATCAGCTTTTTTCATAGTTGTCCAAACTTAGAGGTAACCATGATGTCTTCCAGCAGGTGAATGGACACACAGCGATGCAATCAAACAATGGAATATCATTTAGAACTAAAAAGAAATGTGCTATCAAGCCATAAAAGAACATGATTGTATAATATTCCAAATATCACGTTTTCTTGTTTTATTCACCCAATGACAGATGCTTAGGTCATCTCCATATCTTGGTTATCGTGAATTATGTTCTGAACACGGGAGTGCAGGGAGATATCTCTTTGAAATAAAGATCTCTTACCCTTTGAATATATATTCAGATCACATGATAGTTTTACTTATAACTTCTTGAGGAAACATCATAATGACTGTACCAATTTACATTTCTATCAACAATGCACAAGGGTTCCCTTTTCTTTACATCCTCAACATGTGCTATCTTTTTTTTTTTTTAACAGCCATCCTAAAAACTGTGAGGTGACAGCTCACAGTGGCTTTAATTTATGCTTCCCTGGTGATAAGTGATGCTGAGCATGTATCCGTGGCCATTTTTATTTCTTCTTTTTAGTAATGTCTATTCAGGTCTTTTGCCCATATTTTTAATCATGGTCCTCTTTTTTGCTATTGAGTTTTATAATTCCTTTATATATTTTGAATAGTAACTCCTTCAAACATATGAATTTGCAAGTATTTTCTTTTCTGTAAATTGATTTTTAATTTTGTTAATTGTTTTCATTGATATGCAGAACCTTGTTAGTTTGATGAAATCCCACTTATCTATTTGTTTTGTTGTTGTTGCCTGTGCTTTTGGTGTAAAACCAAAAAAAAAAAATTGCCAATATCAAGAAGCTTTTCTCTGTTTCTTCTAGTAGTTTTATAGTTTTAGGTTTTATGTTTGAGTCTTTAATTCACTTTTGCTTGATTTATGTATACAGTATGAAATACTGGCCCAATTTCATTCTTCTATAAGTTAGTATGCACTGTTCAGAAAATTATACATACTTAAAACCTAATAAGTGGCATAAGAAGAGTAACAAAAATTAAGGTACAGGTACTTGATAAGTATCTGAAAGCACTAAATTCATTGGTTAATTATTAAATTCCATGAAGTCATTAAATTTATAGGCTAAAAAATTATAATGATATGAGGAAAATAAAAATAATAGTTAAAAATATTTGCTATTTTATGAAATTTTTAACTTGTATTTAAAAGTTTCTACTTTTTGTTTAAAAATAAATTCAAAATATGTTTAATCTCCACTCCCTCAAGAGACTATTTTGAAATAATATTAAAGAAATAACTATTGTATATATACACAATAGGAAAGATATTTGGAGAAGGGTATTGAGTAAAAAGTATTTTTTTTTCATTTAAAAATCTTATTTGATGCAAAAAAAAGTACCATGCAGCAGAGCAGATGAAGTGGAATCTTACATGAAAGGCCCACAATAGGAGAAAGAAGACCAAATATGGGAGTAAATCTCAAGATGTTCATAATCTAATTGATAAATTGACAGTACAGGAAAAATAAAACAGAATTGACAAGATATTATTGAAAAAATAAGCTTCCCAGATGTGAAGAACATAAAGCTTCATATTAAAAGAATCAATCTTATGTGTTTAGCTCACTAAAAAACAGCAATAAACTATTTCACAGTGCCAGCAATAAAAAATTTAAAAATCAGAATTATGTGGATTAGTCATTTGATGAAGCAGACAGTGGAGCCATAGTATCAAAACAGAGTCAAATGATTTTTAGCCTAAAATTCTTTCAGCCAAATCATTAATTTTATATTCACAGACAAAAAAAAAAAAGGAAAAGAAAGAAAAAAGAACCTAGATCTAAACTTTCATCTTACATGAAAATGAACTCTTAATACAATGTAGGTTTAAATGTCAAATTTAAAATTCTATTTTTTTTTTACAATATAACAGGAGAAAATTTTTGATATCTAGGAATGGAGAAAGAGTTCAAAAACACATCCAAAAAAAGAAAAACTACAACAATAATACATCGAACTTCACAAAAATAAAAAACTTTTGCTCTGTGCAAGACCCTGGTAAGAGGATGAACTATCATTAGGAAATATTCTTTGTAAGCTACATGTCTGACAAAATATTCATATCTCCTACATATAAAGAATTCTTAGAACTCATCAGTTTAAAAAGAAAACCTAGTGATCCAATTAGAAAATGAGCAAAACCATCCATATAGAAGTACTTCATCAAAGGGGATATGCAGATGGCAAATATGCACATAAAAAAGATGTTCACCATCACTAGCAATTAGAAAATTAAAATTAAGATTATGATGAGTTATCACTACATATCCATTAGGACAGATAAAATTAAAAACAAAAAGCTGGAGACTATGTAGAAACATTGGATCTCACATACACTGTAGGTGAGAATGTAAAATGGTAATATATTTATTAATTTAGTTAGTTAGTTATGTGTATGTATGCATTTATATTGCAAACTTCACATTTATTCTAGATAAGTGAAAACTATGTCCACCCAAAAATCTTTAGGCAATTATTCATTAAAGCTCTTTATAATAAACCGAACAACCAAAATGTCCCCCAATTGGTGAATGGTCAAATAAACAGTGGTACATCCATACTACTGAGCAATAAAAAAAAAAAAAGGACTGTTCATAGACACAACTTGGATCTTAAGGACATTATGCTAAGTGAAAATAGCCAATCTCAAAAGGTCATATACTATTATAATTTTATTCACATAATGTCATCAAAATGACAAAACAAAAGAGATGAAAACAGTTCAATGGTTTCCAGGGATTAGAGATAATGCAGAGGAGGTGACCATAAAGAGAAACCATGAGGGAAATTGTTGGAGTGATGAAATAGTTCTGTATCTGGGTTAAATGCACCTACACATGTGATAAAATGACAGAACTAAATACACATGTGCCAATGTCAATTTGCTGGTTTTGATGTAGCAATGTAATTATGTAAGATACAAACCCAGAGGAAGACTGAGTGAAGTGTGCATAGGACCTCTCTATACTGTTTTTATAATTTCCTGTGAATTATACATGTAATTATGTTAATAATAAAAAGCTTAAAAATGTAAAATAAAACACATTGTATGGCTTAAAATATAACTTAAATTTACATCTTTAATCCTGTGGGAAAAGCGAACTACTTTAACAGAAAGCTCCCTAAATATATTGTGGTTCTTAAAAGATAAACTTCCTGTACACATAGCATTATCCCTGGGCCTGCATACCCTTTGCTAATCTAGGCTATATTTTTTTTAAGAAGTAACTTACTAAGAGATCTTTTGTAATAAAGAGCATAAAGTATGTGAAATTACAGTGATAAACTTGCAAAAGAATACATGTTCTATATCCACCCCTCAGCCTTCTCTTCAGTTCCTGTCCCTTCTCCCACTAAAACTGGGTTGACACTAGGGTTATACTTCTTTTAAAATAAATCATAATCTGTATTCCACTTATGTTCTTACAAAGCTTAAAATCTTGCCTAATGAATCTGCACAGATATTATTTTAAAGTTGTATTCATGTACTTATTCAATACTTATTACCATATCTAGACCTACAAATAACAGTATTAAAATATGATCCTGAAAAAACCATTTCATTATATTACTGCCAGAGATGTAAGTCTTCTATAAAAATATTATTTATAATGCTTGATATTTTTATTCTCTCAAATCTTTGTTTCATCACCTTAAGTGACTTTTAGGAAGAAGGAACTGACATTTTTAGCTTGTTTCCTCACATATATAATGAGAATCTTAGAATTTGTGTAAGAATAAAATTAAGCACTCTATGTAAAGCTATATACAGTGTCTGGCATAAAATAGGAGCTTATTAATTAAGTCACTATCATTAATTATTTTATTAACGTCCTCCTTATTATTTTTATTATTTCTATATTCCTTTTGTTGTACATACTGGTTTCCCACCATAGTCATCTCATTTTATTTATTTATGTATGTATGTATGTATGTATGTATGTATGTATGTATGTATGTATTTATTTATTTATTTATTTATTTATTTATTTTTTACGAATATTCACTGGGATAGTGCAAGGTACTGTGCCAAGTGCTGTGAAATGGACAAGAACTCTCTGCCTTGCATGAGAAAATAAGACCAGACATGGACTGTTGCAGTAGGCACAGGGGATGAGTAGCTTTGCAGCTCTACCAACTGAAGTTTGTTATTGCTAGGAGAGTTCTTCTAAAGAAGAGTCAACTTTTAAGCTATACTTTGAAGGTAGAGAGAAGACAAAAATGGATAAAGGATGTCAAATAGAAAAAAAAATTCCATGAACTAACATGATTAGAGAGCAGAGGTGCCTTCAAAGAATAAATACCAGGAAGTCAGTTCGTCTGAAAAAAAAATCTGTGTTTTAGAGAAATAGTTTACATACCATCATACTAAGCATTCTGCACTTACTAGGTAAGCAAGAGGAAACCAATGAAGGCTTATCTTGTTGTTCAGAAAAGTATACTCGATAGTGTCTAGGTTAATAACTTTGTATAATATCCCTCTATGTAAAATATATGGTCTAAAAATCGATTGACTGAAAATTAATGTATGTATGACACCCTTGAGTTTCCTGTAGCCAGTCTATAAGTCAAACCTATGTACCCCTGATCAGATGATTAAAAGGCTCAAGTAGTCAAAGAATGATAAATTCCATGGAAGTTATTGCCGCTGTCCTGTTCCCGGCAGCGCATGTATTTGATGACTTCCTGCCTTCTTTATAATGTTGAAAAGAGAGTTCTTCCAGCAATAATCTACAAATTAGGAGAACCTCATTCAGCCTGTCAAAAAATCAAATGATTGAGCATCTCTAAGAATTTTGCCAGATATTTTACTAACACTTGCTAAAAAGAGTGAATAGTTTTTCATCGCCTTAGTTACCTTCTCTATTCTAGAAAAAAAAATAATTTTAGAAGTTTAAAGGTTAAATATCTATCATATAGATGTGAAAGCAAAATTATTACGCAATACCTCGTTATGAAAAAAAAGACAGGAAAATCACCTTGTCGTGATTTGAGAATGTAAGGTGATTGCTTTTTTTCTTTTTCATTAATGACAAGTTATCCCTAGCTAGAATTTGGATCTGATTGAAATAACAGACAAAATTAACTTTAATTTATATCATGGCTTAGATAGTGGATTCCAGGAATACATAACAAAATAATCACCTTATACATGGTAATGAATATTGTATGCTATGTTTAAAATGTATTTGGATATAACAGAGAATTTCAAATTAGACATATATAGCCTGGATGTGTTTTTCATATTTTTTAAAGAAATTAGTGTTATTAAATATAAGGATAACCTTAGCATCTTCTCTCTATTGTATATTTTAAAAAACTACACTGTACAGGGAACAGTCTTCTCAATATGTCAAAATCCTACTACCCACACTAAATGGTGTTGAATATCATGTCAGGCCACAAAAAGTATTCAAAATATTTTTAACCAAAGATGTACATAAATTCCGTTTGAACTATTTTTTAAATTATTTTACTTAGCTATATAAATATCTTCCATGACTGCTACCCTGCCTTACTTATTTCTGCATTGAATAACAAGCTCTTTACCAGATACAGACGAAAAGGAAAATTAGTTCATGAAAAAGTCAAATAGATGCTGTCTGTACAATATGGCAATACAGAAATTTGAAATATAGGGGAGAAAAGCCAATTAAGTGGTTATTTATCTCTATGTGGTTAAAATACTCAGCTACAATTAAAAAAGAAAAGCTATGAGGAATCAGTTAATAATATATATTATGAAGACTAAGAGATTATAATGTGGAGTTAAATATTCCTTACAAAAAAAAGAGAGAAGTTGATCTTTTGATATGGATAGATATTTTTAGCTTTACTCATTTCTATCATGCTATTCAAGTTTAATTATAATTAATTTAGGTATATGAATCTATTAAAATGTAAACTGGTTATTTAACTTTTAAAACAAGAAAAGACATTTTTTTTTGCATCAGAAAGCTTGTTAAACTTCTAAATATTTCACTTTTGCCAAGACAGATATTCTTTCATTCTCAGTAACTTGGTATTCTAAGATAACACCAAAAAAAGTGCACTTAGGATATACAATTATGAGATGTGACTAGCAAGTAATGTGACTGATTTTTCAATGAGCATACCAAGAACTAAACATCGAAATGAGCACTGTATTTCTAAGCAGCCACTTTGGGGGATTAGACACATTTCAGTGGTGTTGCCATTATTCAAAACATTTTAAACTTCTTTTTAGAATGCTCTGAGAAATAATTTATGAACCACACAAAACTCAGGCTAATTGTTTTATCAACTGCATCTCATACAGCAGTAACTTGAGGGAAAGCAGAATTGAAAAATATAATTTTCTCATCTTTTATTTAAAAAACTTTAAATTTTAAATTATTTTGTCCCAAAATAACTACTTTTATAAGCCCATTATATAAATTGAGAAAGACAATGGTAAAAAATAATAAGAATAATAAAAATCCTTTCTTTCCTGTTATAATGTGAATAGAAATATAATATGGAGTGATAATCAGTGCAACTTTGTTGTGAACTGGCATTCTCATCTAATCACATTCTGTTTGTTTTTCCAATGACCACTTCAACAAATTCCACAGTATTTTACCTCTCCCCATTCTCTATCTCCTCTTAGTCATGTGACACTCTCAATCATCCTTTCTTTTTTGCAAAATGCTATGAATAGTGTTCTTAAAGGGAATTCCATACCATTCTAAACCTGCAGTCTTCTTCTGACTTGTTGAGCTCTCTTCTTCCCCAGTGCATGTAACACTGTTCTATATACCAAAGTCACTAATGTATTTAGGTATTTCTTGAACAAGTAAATAGTTATGCCCTTGGTTCTCTGCTCTATTTTTCTGTGCTATTCCCTGTTGAACTAAATTTCACAGGTTTAACTCTTACTTCTACTCCGATTTCAAGTTCCACTATCCATCCTTGCCCCATTCCTATCCATTTCCTGCTATGCAACCTTAAAACAAATTATTTTTCTCTGAGTCTTCATTTCCTCATATGTAAAATGGGCATAAAAACATTCTTTCTTTCATAAAGTCATGACCAGGAAAGTAATGCTGAGGAAGTTTCTGATATATTTTAAGTGTCGATTATTTTTACTATTATTGTTTTTCCTCCCTCAAATACTTCATGACATCCTCACTGGGATGTCATACAAGCAATTCAACATATTTTTTTTTAAAAAAATATGAACATTGTCTAGATCTTGAACCAAGATAAAATGTTATACTTTCACTAAAATTATGCAAATTCAGAATTAAATTCTTATATATTTTTCACCTATCTTAGGTAATAAGAGGAGACAGCAGTGATCTTCTTAGGCTAATTAATATACAGGCTTGATATGGATTTAATAGCTCCATGCTGTTGCTGAGTAGGCTGTCAAAATTCCATGACCTCTGTGTGACAGGAAAGTTAATCAAACTGCTTAGTAAATATTGCTATGCATCTCTAAACTTTCTTTTACCTATGGAATTTCTCAAACCTGTTTTTCTTTTGTTACTACCATGATCACTAGTAGGATCACCATCCTTCAGGCTGTAAGCTTCCAATCCTGTCATTTGACCCTCTCTATCCTACCCCTTCTGCACAGTCTCCTCACCACCGATGCCTGTGTTTCCATCTCTCTGCTATTACCCTTGTCCAAACTCTTCTCATCTCATGCATGGACCACTACACTATACTTCTAATACTTCTGCCTGCCTTTATTCTCACTTTCTTCCAATTCATTCCACACACAACCTCACCATGTTAATTTTCCAAAATTACCAATTTCATACTGTCTGATTAAAGTTTTATATTCTTATACCATCTATCAAGAGTTCTGAAGCATTATAAACACTCAAAAAATTTGTAGGATAAATCTCAGAGCCTTACAAGAAACCCCCCTCAAATACATGATGGCAGCATCGTCCGTAAGAGTCCCACATTACATTTTACATATGGTTCTGTGAATGTCAAATTTTAGGAGAAAGGAAGTGAAAACAAACATCTATAAATAGCACTATGTAAGATGCTTTGACTTAAATATTTCTTTAGTCTCACACAATAATCTATGAGAGGTACTATCTCCATTTCAGTAGCAAAGAGACCCAACAACATCAAGGTTAGCTGTTCAGCAGAAAAGGTCCACATTACATAGGAACTCATAGCTTTGGTCTCAAAAGGTATGCCTATTTTACTCGACCCCTACCTTCTTTCAAGCAGGTATTCAAAAAGTAGAGTTCCTCAGATGTCTTGGTTTCTACTGCTGCAGTAACGAACTACCACAAACTTGGTGGTTTAGAACAAAGCAATTTTTTATCTCAGAGTCAGGAGGTCAGAAGTCCAAAATCAGTCTCACTGAGCTAAAATCACAGTGTTGTCAGGGCTGGTTGCTTCTGTCCTCACATATCTGATTACTGACTTTGACCCTCCTGCTCCGTCTTGTAAGGACCATGTGATTTACTGGGCCCATCCAGACAATCAAAACACGGTTGCTGTGTTGGGCAACGTATTCACAAGTTGAAGACATTAAGTCGTGAACATCCTTGTGCCCATGACTTAGCCTATCACAATAGGCATGAGCTCTGATGATGGATGCTGAATCCCCTGGGACTGAGCTGGTACTATTTAGATGCCTCAATAATATCTATATATGGCAATCTTTTGTCAAGACGCATTGAAAACAATAATCGTTCAGCCTTAAAAGACAGTTTGTGTACTCACCTGTTCATTTATTGTGAAACTCTGTTTTCATAAATAAAATCCAATTCTTAGGTTTTCCTGAAAACATAAAAGAAACTTGTAAGGAATAGGAAGTGCACCTTTAATAAATAAAAATTGCATGTCATGGAAGGATGTATGAGAAAGAGCATATTGGGAACTACCTTGAACTCAAAATAGAAATTTCAGTTTCTATTTTAAAGTTTTAATGTAAAATAAGCCAACTCCTGGCTCATATTTCTTATAGATTTGGCATGATTTTTATCCAGAGGGTCTTTACATTTTGACAGTTTATTTTTTCCAAAAAGTTCAAGCATATATTATAAAGTTGGTACTTCATTGTGCTCCCTCAGCAAAACAAAGTCTAAATATATTTAATGATTCAGTTTTTGCATATCATAAGAACATTACTTAATGGTGCTTGAATTAACAAAATGAATTGTGCTAATTGATGATATCCGTTCTTAATGATACAGTGGCTTTTTAGGTCATCTCATCTACTTCCATCAGTCTCATTAGCCCAGGGCCAGTTGCATACTAGGCACCCTCTGGCATTTCTATAGATCAACTAAATGAGGATGCTTCAATGCAAGGTCAGGGAGAAGCAGATTTTCTGCTGTCTCCCGACTCCTTTCTTCCATCGGGAAAATCATCAATCTTTCAGGAGTGTTTAATTTGCATTGAGGGTCATAAATATATCCTCGTAGTATTTTACTTCCAATGAACTCTGCTATAGTGAGATAAAAGCTTGCTGAAGCATGGCATTATATGTACAAAACTTTAGATACAAATAAAAATACCAAGATATGGCCTGTGTTTCATTAAATACATTCAAGCATTATTACCTTAAACATCAGCATTTCATAAGAAAATATTGGCAAAAAATGCCATGAGATTCATGGTTAAAAGAAATAGAGAAACAGTCATTATTAAGCTGTAATAAGTTTACAAATTTCATTCAAGTATAATGCTCTGTGCCGGCACATTTCACGCCACGACTAAAATCGTAAAAATACTTAAACATACAGTTGATTAAGATAAATGAGTTAAAAGTAGTTTTTCTCAGACTTTCTGAAATACAAAGAACAAAGAAAAACAAACTGACCTTTGACAGATGAAAGACCTAAAGGTAAACATTAAATTTTATATATTTTTTTCCGCGTTGATTTAACCTCATGTGAGCAATAGTTGTCTTGTAAACAGATGTACGTGAACTTTAGAAACCAAACTTTCAAATGGAATTTATTTCATTTATGTCACAGATTGTGAGAAATATCACTTATTCAAAGGGTTATTTGTTACTTAGAAGTTTAAGTGTTTTGACCAGTGAAAAAAGCTGAGAATAGCCTGATTTAAAGAATGCCAATTTGTAACCCAGGGGACAGGTATTTGCATACTAATTGTAATGTTCCTGCTGTCACATTACCTTCAGCTTGAAGATCAGTCAGAAAGAGAAATTCGGCATCATCTGTGACAGTCAGACAGTGGAACCAAAAATGCCAGTGAAGTGAGTTGCCGTTTAAAGCTATTTTTATCTCAGAAGATGTACAAATGAAATACTTGAGTCTTCATTAGTCTAGATGCTTTGTTTCCTTTGTTTATGATAAAATATGCTAATTGTTGTCTTTCTTCCTGATTTATTTTTTTCTCCTTTCTCTATTGATTTCTTCTTCATTTCTAAAATGTGTCAACAATTCATAGCTTACATTTGCTGTTTAATTCTATATAATTGCTAAGATAAAGAAAGGTTATAAAGTGGAAAAAATACCACTGAGCTCTGAATGTGAAGCTCTTCAAAATTATTAAATGTGAGACATGAGATGCTTATATTTATGAACCTTGAGAAAGTATTCATTATTGCAATGTTTGTTTAGAAATTTGAAAATGGATATTAAATGCCGAGTAAGGAAGCAGCTGTCACTTCCCTGAGCACATGGACTCCTTGCTTGAATTTCCCATTCTCCAGCACACCGCTAATTGAGTGTGAACAGATAAGTTGTTGGATTCCACATTTTTTAATGCAATACAACTGGTTCTAGCTGGCACAATTAGCAAGATAACTGGTAGTTTTCACGCAGTTCCCATCTGGCCTGGCTCTTCTTCGGACACAAAATATGGAGACTGCTGGCCTTGATGGCACTTGCTTAATGAAGAAAACAGCCAAAACCCCATGAAATACTAAGTGCGATTTTGGCTCCAGATAGACAGTGAATTTTCATGGCAAATCATACACACACACACAGTTACTCTGATTATGCATCATAATTTCACAGGAAATACACAATGCAAAGACTCAGACAAAAGCTCTGTTAAAGTTACAACTAAAACCTAAATAAAAGAGGAAAAAAGAGAGAAATGGCAGTCGCACATTGTCTGCTTTTTTAAAGTAACACACGTCGTGCAAAATCCAATCAAGTCAGTACATCTTTAAATCATCCACCCTCTTTTTTCTCTAATTTTAATTCAATGGACTTCTTAACATTTAAATAGTTGCATTTTGCAAGACATAAAACATATTGCTCACTCACATCTAATATAAGAAATGTCCCATTTTCTTTTGATAATGTACACGATTTAAGAATCTCTGTCTTCTGAAAACTTTCTACTGAGCAGCCAACTACCATAATTTAACTATTATTTAGAGAAAATATTTGTGAAGTGCAATAAAACTCTTACAAAAAAAGCATTCTCAAAGTATTTATAGTATATGTTCCAAAGCATGAACAAAGTATAAACGTATGTGTATTGACTCATTCATTCTGAAAGAATTGTAAAAAAACAAACAAACAAAAAACGTGGGTTGCAAACAGATATGCCTGTTTAAATTTTAATCGCTCATTAATATATGTGAGATATTGCACCAGTTATGAGCACCTCTGAGTGTCTTGACTAATGGGTAACATGAGGTTAAAATAGACCTCTATTGTTTTCGAGATTAAATGAGGTTAAAATATATGACATGCTTAGCACAATGCAGTATAAATTGTAAACACTCAATATATGGTTGTGCATGTTAGTGATACTATAAATATTGTCTTTTACTTTAGTCACCTGTTGCAATGATTTATTCTTCCACCAACTTGTAAATATACAATCAACCCCAAATTTAAACATCAAATTAAGATTATTCCTTAAAATAGTTGCATTGTTCCTAACTTCTAAAAAGTAAATATTCATTACTACCAACCTTTTTAACATATCAGGTAGTCAAAATCAAAGCTGTCAGGTTGAGCTTGAAATCAGTTAGAAAAGGATGATCTAAGGGCATTCCAGGCATTATCACACACCAGCAGGGGGGTATTGCTTCAGAACTGGAGGACAGTTCTTCCCTTTAGAATGATGCCAGCATTTGGTGGACCTTACATGTACCAGAATATCCTAGTATTACTAGTTCCATTATGTAAAATCAATACAGACATCAATGTGCATCAATAGACTATCTATGATAAGTTAGTGTATCTCCCTAATTCAGAATATTAGAGTTTTTCTTTTGTCTTTATGTTCTATGTCATCTCCCAGACATTGCTTTCTTCTGCTTTTATTGTTTTTCTGCATTAATAAAGATAATAAGAATAGCTACCATTTGTATGAAATACTTGCATTCCAAAGGCCTCCTTCTATCCAATGCACTCTTCACCATGTGTTCCTTTTGCTTTTGGCTTAAGCAAAAACCTGGCTCTCCCAAAAGGCACACGACCTGCCCTGATGCCTTCTAATTTCACATACCTTACGGTTGAGAGGGAGATCTCTGGTCTTTGCTCCCCAACGATGCTCTCACACCGTTTCTCCTGTTTCCTCACCCAGAAGAGCCTCTGAAACTAATACAACTCAGCCAGATGTTCCAGTAGCCTTATCACTGTCATCTAGCCACTGCACCACTTTCAATGACAGCTTTACTACCTGCCACTATTTAGGGATTGGTCATTCACTCATTATTTGTTTATACATTCAATCAATATTTCTTGCACCAGGCACACTGCTCTTGATGCCGGAAAATAATATTACTTCTGACATCACAGGGCTTACATGCCAACAGCAGAGTACGTGTTCATCCTTGAATGCTGTTGCCTAGACTCTACTTCTCGTTGTTTTTCTTTGATAATTTTTCCTCATTCAAAATCAGGGTGCTGTGTGGCCAGGCTTGGGCTGAAAACATCCCTCTGCCCTATTCATGAATATATATCCTACAGAAGCCTTTAACTTGAATAGCCTTCAAGCCACCAAATTTCAATCTGCAAATAGAGATGACACATTTAAACATATGCATTTTAAGTGACTATATGATCATTTCAGCACTATCTATAGAATTCCTACAATGCCTGATATTTGAGTCGTAGGATTTATAACATAAGCTTATTAGAGCAACAGGGTATACAGTGCACAAAAGCCCTTTAATGCAAAATTAAAGCTAGAGTTGGGTCTCATTCGCCATTTATAAAAGATGGAAACTGAACAACCCAAATTGATTAAAACGCTCATTTGAATGTAAAGCTACCATTTCAAAATGTTTTTATAGGAAATCTTGTATCCCCAAGATTTAGTCTCTCAAGGGAGAAAGGAAAATTAGCCCAATACACTGGGGAAGAAATTTTGAGATGGGAAATGAATCTTCTGTCACACAACCCCCTCAGTGTATCCTCTATGAAAGCCATTATTATCTGAAAATATAACTACAACAGTCACAGCAGAAGAGATCACAATCATTATTAATGCAAATAATAAAAACTATGGCAAATTACAGGAAGTAATAGAACTTAAAAGCGTAGACATGCTTCAAACTAGCACATTTAAGATTAGTCACCTTGATATGCAAATATAAATTTTTTTCAGAATAACTAGATATGAGATTCCTTTTTTTATTAATCATTTTAATAGAGACGTTCACTTAGAACATCCCTTTCCACAATGAGGTTTTGCACATCATGGCTACATTACCTAAGATAGTTCTTTCTGAGCAGTAGGCACTTTCCATGGATAAGGCTTATTTCATCAGGATCTTTGTTTATTAAAAGATATATCTGCATTGCGAAAGTTTATATTTTAAACTTGATTTGTTATTTCTACATCGCATCCCCCAAATTATACCTTCTTCAGATGACTTAAGTCTATAAATTTTTTGACTGCTTTGGAAAAGATATTACCTCATCCTGACAGATTCCAAGACTTAAATAAATCTGGAAGGACAGCGGTCTAAGGAAAAATAAAGGCTGCCTCAGAGTGAGATAAGGATGCCTCAAAATACATTTAAAGAAAACATTTTCAAGATCATTATATGTTAGAAATCCTTAATAAAAACTCTAAGATGTATAATTATGAAATAGATAATTTCATATTGTGAAAACTTGGAAAATAGTTAATTCATCACTATTGCTATGATAATATAGTTAAGAAATTCTCTATGTTCCATAGAATTGTGAGCAATCTCTCTCTCTCTCTCTCATGCCTTTATTAGAACCCAAATATTTGCAAATGTTATTAACACTGTTAGCTACATTAATAAATAATTTGCTGATGTCAATTACATCATACTTTGTGTTGCATTGTTGCCCATTGTGGGAAAACATATAATTCTTGTTAACCTTTTGCAGTTTGATTAATGTTGCAAAGCTCATTTAAATGACGTGATTCAGCAAATGCACATAACTTGCATATGACTATAAGTTACAGAAGAAAAAGATCACAATGCTATTGTCAAGGGTAGATGCTGTTTCTACAGGTCACCAACAACAGAAGCGGTGGCAGGGTCTGAGAATATGGACATGCTTTTAACCAACCAAGGTAAGAACCAATTAATAGGTCTGAAAATACAGTACTTAAAAGTGAATTATTAAATCCTGACAGTTATAGATACATAGTATGGCTTTGATCAATATTTGATCACCATAGTCACACAAATTCACACAAACCCAAAGTCTAAATGAAATTAGGTTAGGCCAAAAATAAGATTATATAAGATCTAACCACTAAAACGGAAAGAAAATTCCAAATAGCAAGTGAGAAATTTGTCATTTCCTTAGACTCATTAGCATTTGATGCATATAAATAACTATACTTTTCCAAGTTGAAAGAAATATACAAACTGCTGAAAAGTTGAAAATTTAAATAAATCATTTGGTTTTCATGTACTATAGGCTAAAATAAATATTGTAGGTGTTTATTTCAAGTGAGTTATTTTTATTTTTATTAAATACAAAATCATATTTAAATGTGAGTATATTAATATGTATATTGATATGTGTTGATATGTATTTACATTTGCAATGATGGCTTAGTAAGGTAATTTTGGCCAATTATAAATAAAATATCACAGAATTCGATACAAAATAGTCATTTATAAAGGTATCCAGAAGTTCTGTTTTTGTGATAAATAATCCTGCTTTTCAGCAGTTCTGCCTCATATGGGGGAAAATGATACTATAGAGACATATATAGAATATATTTTAATGTTGTATGTTTATACTAATAAAATGGCATTTCCATTTTAAATTCCTAAGTAAATACAAGAATGTCAAGATAGCTTAAAACATGATGAAGCTGAATAAATTGTTCATACATATATAAAGTTATATTGGATTAGATAAAATTATACTCTGATTTTATGACTCTTAAATAACTAATTCCTAAAGCACAGACATAAAATAATTTGCATTACTCCTAAAATTCAACTAAGGAGATATATGAAAGACATCAAGAATGTGGAATTGTAGTTTTATACGTTTTGAGTGGCATTTTTTTCCCTTAAGTAACCAGTGGGACAGGTCAGGTTAGCTAAGAGCAGAAAGTCTCTCTTAGCCAGCACAGGGGACTTCTCTGTGACAGCACCATCCACAGAGGCACGGAAGGCTTTGAGATGGCAGCAGATGCTTCATCTGCACATCTCCCGGGGGTTTATATTTCATGCCCGCATAGTGTGGAAAAGTCGTAGATTAATCTGAACAGCTGTTTAGTTCCTACGTTTTGTAACTCCAGAGAAAGAGCTGTTTAATGCTCTTGACAATTCAATGACTCATGGAATTATCTGATTGTTTTGTTGACTTGAGGATGTGCCTTGCATGCACTGGGCAATAGAGTAGATTTCACCAACTATTGCTGACTTTTTCTTTGGTGAGCCCCATTGGATCTAACCGACATTCATTTCATACGGCAGAAAGTGCTCTCAGCTGTTAGGATTTTAATTGTATTTAGCATATTATTCCAAAGTCACTTGTCATATTTTGAACATTCAAGTTGTATGTATAGAAGAGTAGTTCAATAAAATATCATGTCTAAGACAGAGTTTACTAGCTCCAATTTTAGTTATTTCTTCTGTTCCATTGTGTTCAAAAATGATAACGATTAGTTCAAGTAAATCCTTCATTGAAATCGCAGGAGGAAAAAAATCATAATTGTTTCTTGATATCTATCTTCCCATCTGTATTTAGATAATCTTCATGGGGAGAAAGCTTCATATGCCTTAATGAATCTACAATATTCTTTCAATATTATTAAAGTATACTTTATTCTCTATATAAAATATATTTTATCATGAAATCTGTTTAGAACTCTCAAATTCATCATTGTTTGGAACAAACTCACAGAAAATTTTAATTGAGTGTTACTGAAAGGATTCTCACAACCTAAATTTGTGTCACAGAAGCTTCTTGGATGTATTTTTAAATTCAAAAATCATGCAGTCAGTTGAACTTTTTATAGTGCTCACATAGTAATGACATCCAACTCTCCAATATTTCTACAGAGAATTTCAGTTGGTACCCAATAATCATTTGCAGTGACTTGCTATTTCAACCATGTTTTTAAAAAAAGAAAGAACACACCACTAAATTTATTTTAATCTAGTATTTTTAGACACTTTAATCTTGTTCCATGATCCGTTTCTATTTTCTCTGACTAAATCTGTGCTTCCCATCTACCCCAATCTACAAACAACCAACTTAAGCTCCTTTTCCATAAACCTTTCTCTCGAGCTTTATTTTTCTCTAGTCAATTTTCCTTTCCCCTAATTCTCCATAAACTCATGCCCCCCTAATCCGGAAAGTGAAGGATCAACTCTCTGAGTGTAAAGTCAGGGAAGAGCTGCATTGAGCACATTCAAAGGCACCCCACCGCCTCCAAGCGAAGGAGAAAACCACCACCGTTTTAGAAGAGAAATCCCTCTGAGAGGATAGAGTGCTGATGCACGTTTTCCTCCCCAAGAGAGACGGTCTCACTTATAAACAGATACACTGCTGTCCCAAGGCTGCAAACTGTGAAATGGTAACATGAATTTACAGTTCTGGCTGTGTCCTGTCAACAATGTAAATCTAAAAACGAACTTTCTTGTCTATCTTACTATGGCACGCTCTCAACCATACTCAGTCCTAAAAGATTTAGCAAGAATTACCCTCTGGAATGAGCTCTAGGTATATATACCAAAAAAAGATATCTGGGCATGTTTTGATTTAAAAAAAAAAAAAGTAGAGAAAAGAAGGGTCTAAACAGGTGGTCACAAACTCAAATATTTATGAGAGAAAGAAATAATAAACATGCAAATTTGGCTGAAAGTAAGATAATGGGGAGAAGTGGGACCTCTGAGAATCTCAGACTGCAAGCTCTACCTGCTGTTATTAAATGTAACAAAAATGCATACTCTAGTCAAGGCAAAGTCAACAAGCCTGGAAGTAAGTAGGCCCATTTACAGCCCCTAGTCTAAAGTTTCTGGAGAAATGCATGCTCAGGAAAATACCCAAAGGCAGGAAAACACCATGCACAAGCTAAGCTAGAACAGGTACCACTGGGGAAAAGTATATTTATTTGCCTTATTGAATTTTGCCTTATTGAAAGTTGCATATCAATACATGAACGGGAGAAGCATTCAGACCAAATATCTTGCCAGTTACTTTTTCATTATAGAGATTAGGGTTGGATGACATATTCACACAATATTGATAAATACCAGCCCTTCCTTCTTTCTTTTAATAAGCCCAAGCTGGCACAATCTAATGGTGCTTTCTCAACAACTCATAGCAAAAAAAGATGTTCTTATTCTAAATTAGTAACACCATTAACTTAGTCCACAGGGTTTTCTAGGAAGCAATGGCCATTAAGACTTTTCCCTAAATATAACTCATTTTTAGATCTAGAAAGAAAAAGCACAGGTTTTCTTTGTTAATGGAGCTATTTATAGAAAGACAGATATAATATTTAACGTTTATGATCACTGATCTAAATAAACTTTCTAAAGTTAAAAACTAAAACATATAAATTTTATACTTATAAGGATGATAAATATTTACCCCTGAATACTCAATAAATGCCCACACCATACAATGTACTTATTTGGTCATATTACTGAGCTATATGATGTACAAAATTTGTCTTCTATATTTTATAGCTGGTCTGGATGCTTTTAGAACATTTCTAAAATCGGAGTTCAGTGAAGAAAATGTTGAGTTCTGGCTTGCCTGTGAAGACTTCAAGAAAACAGAAAATGCAGAAAAAATCGCTTCCAAAGCCAAGATGATTTATTCTGAATTCATTGAAGCTGATGCCCCTAAAGAGGTGAGTAAAATATTCAAGGATAATGAATATTCATCTCTCAGCAAATCTGCTCCCAATTAAAAGACACTAAATCCATCTAAAGAGAAATCAAATTGTTGCTGTGTATTCAAATAGAAAATGTTCGTCAACTTCAGAAAAAGTCCCTGAAGACAATCCTCTGTCTTTCACTAATTCAGCAAATATATTTCAACACTATTTCTGTTTTCTTAGTATAACATGCAGGCTTTTGAGAAATCATATCTCCTATCTCAAATTAAACAGCTCTAAAGTTAACCCTACTTAAGATGCGTTCTTAGATTTCAAGTTCACTTTTGTTTCTCCTTTTCTAAGCCATGGAAGTCAATGTAGAATACAATTCTTGAATGATTTTTAAAAATTTTTAAATAGTGTATGTGGTAGGGGGGACTTACAACCAACAGTATAAATTCTTCATTTTTAATATTTTGGAGATTCACACTATGTAATGTCTTTCTTTCCAAAATAAGAGTTTGCTCACTTTTATTTTACTGTAAAAATGACCCAGAGGTGTGAGACATTGTCTCAAGGAATCAGGAATCACCTGTGCTGTTTCTAAGATCAGAAAAATAGAAAAAAAGACCTAGACAGAAACCTGGAATAATTGCCTTAAAAAGGTATTGTATGTGTGTAACATGTCATTTATATTAGATTTGATTTCCAGAACTAAAACCATGATCATCTCCACATACCTCTTCAATGTTTAAGTGTAAAAGTTTAAGCAATTTCTATTATTTCTATTTTAAAACTGCTTTGACTGATGACTTATCATATAAGCAAAGAATTTTAATGCATAAGTGGCAAAGAGGAAGTTATATTAAACTACTAGCACCAAATATAAACTACTAGTACAAGTCATCTTTCTTATAGAGGCGCAAAACTGATACCCTCTGAAGTGACAGACAGCTGCCGTATTTTCTGATCTAAAATTAGGATTCATGATATGAGAAGGGTTGTTATACTTATGGGGCAAAAGACAGAATAGATGAAGTACAAACACTTTCAGAAAATCTAGGGCATAAAATCTGCCTTGGCCATAGTTCAAGTTTTTGATGGACATTAATTACTGCAGCATATATTGGCCTAGTATGACATTCCAGAAATACAAACCACTGAACCATTGCCTGGATTTTGTAGGAAAAAAAAGAAAAAAGAAAACTTTAAGTCTTGTGGATCCATTTCAATATTTACTTCCAAGTTACCCTCTGAAAATAAATAAATAATTCTAAAAATTTTAAATATAGTATTTAAGATTTATCAACCTGATTATGTGTCATTTCCTAAAAAGACTTTGAAATCAACTCTAAAAATATTATTCATTATGATACTGGTTTAAAAGCCAGATTTCCCCCTTATTTATGAATCCATCTAATTGTGATTGTTCTAAGGTAACATTTTCAAACATTATATATGAAAAACCTTCTAAAGAGAAATGTAATCTTTTAATTAGTTGAATCCAAATTTATAATATATAGGTTATCAATTTTGACAATAGTTTTGATTGTTTTTTTCAATTTTCCAAATTAAATTTATATAGTAATAATAAAAATAGTTTAGTTATTATTTTAGGATATAAACTTTTATAGCTTTTTATAATTTATGCACCTAACAATTTTGACAAGATAAAATATAATTAAAATTATGACTATGATGAAATTCATTGAAAATAAGGATGTATTAAAAATAGTCATTGTCTTCCCTATTATTTGCTATTAATTATTTCCAATTCAAATTACTAATGGGCATTTGTCTCTTATACACCAATTGCAGTCTTCAAGGTAGTTCTCTTCAAACTGCTAGTTATAGGTTGAACATAATACAACTGTTAGTATGTTGAGTCATTAAACAGATTCTTAGAGTGGCTGTTTGCACAATGAAGTTATAGAGGAAGGAGAGATTGAAGAGAGAGTAAGAGGAAGGAGAGATGGTAAAACCAGTCAAACACACATGAGGCAATATAATTTTTTAAAAAATTAAAGTTTGTTACTAGCACAGAAGAAAAGAATGATTAACTCTATCTGGAGAGTAAGGGATGAATTTGCAGAGTGGCTAATACTTGAAGAGGTATTTCATGAAAAATAAGTAATATTTTTCAAAAGAGCAAATGAAAAAAAGAATATTTTAGACTGAGAGCACAGTGGTAATAGCATGGAGGTACAAAGCTTCTTGCTGTTTTCCAGAAATTGTAAGTGTTTTGATACGGCATGAGGGTGAGGTCGAACAAGCAGCAGTAGACACAAGAAAGGGTGGGAATATTCTAGTAAGTAGATTTAATGAGACAAAGGAGGTTGGAAAAATTTTAAAAAATGATATTTTTTAATTTCCTAAGTAGAAAATTAATTGGAGATTGAGATTCATATACAAATATTCTCCATTTTTATATCATTAAATTTGTATAACTGACTCTTATATAGAATTAAAATTATAACCAGTATTCTTGGTAGAAAATCCTAAAGAACAATGACAGTTATGCAATTCAGATGTCTATTAAATTCCCTTTATTTCCTTTTGAACTTTTTGTCTTTATTTCCTCATCTATAAAATTGCTAGCCATGACTTAATTTTAATTGATGCAATTAGACAATTTACAATTTGTACTAAATTTACTAAATGATCCTTGTCTATAAATTGACATTACTTAATGGTTCTCAGTTTTATGTTCTCAGTTTTATGTGCATAAAAATTGAACTTTCAGGTTTCCATAAGATGATAATAATTGTAACTAGACTTTATGCCCCTTTCCCTTACAGTGTTATCTTCACTCTGGTTTTCCCACCAATATAGAGAGTCCATGTGGTGTAAAGTAGGGAGCTACTGAGACCTCAGTCAAATCTTGTAATCTTGTGTAAGCTATTTATTCTCTCTGAGGCTCAGTTTCCTCATTTAACGACCACAGAATTTAACAACCACACATGACAGATGAGAATGATGAATGAGACCATGTGTCTAGAGTAGTTTTTAAGTATAGAACAGTTTTTAAGAGATTTTAATCTCATCTATAACCATGCCACCTGAACAAGCCCAATCCTGTCTGATCTCGAAAGCTAAGCAGGGTATGGCCTGGTTAGTACTTGGATAGGAGACCACCTAGAAAGACTAGGCATAAAAAATAAAAAAAATAAAAAATGAGGGATTGTAAATTGACAAGGTCCTTGCAATCTGTGAGGTCAACCAAGGGTTGTCTTGCCTAAAAATATAAAATAAAATTTAATCCCTTTCTTTTTTCAAACAAGTCATTCTAAGTACTACTGAACCAACATCTGAAAACAACCATTAACCAACTTCTAGGAACATCTGAAGATAAGGAATCCTTAAAGACTTAATAAATGCACCATGCTAGAGCAGCTAAGAAAAAAAGACAAAGCCTTTGAAAGGGAACCATATGAGTGAGAAGATGCCAGTTAAAACATAATTGCAGTAAGCTTTCATGAGTATTGTGATTGGGAAATATAGGTGATGTGATAGCACGTAACAGAAAAATCCAAGTCTAGGGAATCAGGAAATGCAGCTCAAAAGAATGACTAAATTTTGACTAGAAATTTGAGTATAGAGGGAAACAAGACAAGATAGGGGGAGGAAAGGAGAGAAAAAGAAGAGAAAGGAGAGTGAAGCAAAGGACCAGCTCTTGTTTGGAAAGCTAGTCTAGTGATAAAGCAGCCTAGTGCTGTGTGTCTCAGACAAAGTACACACTGAAGTAACCGTACTTCCATGATCCCAACAATTTCTGTATCATATTTATTTCATCTTAAAATAAATGTATCTCTTAAAGGGGCGGGGGGATGGGGAGAAGAAGAGAGAGAAAAGAAAAAGAAGAAGGAAGAAGGAGGAAAGAAAAGGAAAGCAGAGCTAAAGAAACTATAAGCGACTTCTGTCTCACTGGCTCGCCATGCTCACTATCTCAAGAAGGTATATCAGCCACCCACTCAGCACAGGTGATAAGCAATCTGAGCCTTAGAGATAAAATGACGAGCTCTGCAGTCACTAAGATACACAGATCATGAGGAGGGGTCTACAGCCATGCTGTTAGCCTTTAAATTCCTTTCTCTGGATCTTCTACGTATTTTAAATGTTCCTGATGCAACCTAGGAACCTTGCTATTCATGCTAAAGGCAAAACATAAAGTTTTCTCATCACACAGAGTATATCTATCAAAAGCTTTATTTCTCATAGTCTCTGTATTTTGCATAACTTCTTAAACTATGAAGACCGGATTCAAATATGGCATTTGGAAGGGGTAAAAAAAAAAAAAAAAGTGGTAGAATATTTCTTCTAATAATTTGCAGTATCATTCTGGCCCTCTGAAAAAAATCAAATACCACATTTCAACACAAAAACAAAATGCTCGGGTGTTTTTCAAATGTCCACACATCTCTATGTCACTTAAATAAATTTTGGATTAGCATGTTGGGTTGGTGAAGGAATCCAGTCCATCCACTTCCTTTCAGAGACTCCGGATAGCTTTTGCTTATACACGTGTTTTTTTTAGCAGTCCTTATACATTACTATTTTACATGTTACTACTGTATATACTATAACTTATTATATAATTTATAATTTATTATAATTTATTTCCCTTGCCCAACTTAATGTTAGTACTGCCTCCCAACTTGTGTCATTTATTTCCATCTCTAAAACCAATAATAGCAAACTGATATAGTCCTGAGCGTGGATGGATTCCTTCTAGTTACCAATTCTCAATTTTAATAGTCACCCTTGAGAATATTTTTCAGGGTGTCCATTTGCCTTAAATGATGCCAAAAATTGAAGTAAGATTAGAGGTGGTGGTGGTGATTAAACAGAAGTATGTCATCGAAAACGTGATTACAGGTGGCTTTCATTCCAGTAGTCATTTTTAAGCTCTGATGTGATTGAGGGCTGAGATGCTGCCTGCTCCATTTTAGTGGGGTGTTTTACATATGCATGCACATGCCCTTTGCATAATGAGTCTCCTGCTACACTATCGATTCTAAATGAGGAAAGGCTATCTAATTTGAATGTGAGAACACAATTGAAAGGTTTTCATTCAAATTATGTAAAAATATATAAAGCACAGTTTAGGGTCACAGGAAAGCCACAGGGGACATTTTAAAACGTATTCTTCCTGCGAAAATAACGTGTTAAAAGCCAAAATAATTAAAAATGGCTGCCGTAGAAAAGTGGAATTTGGCATGCATAATTTGCATTTTACAAAATCATATGAGTATTGAAATATCCTGGATCTTTAGAATAAAATTGTTTTGAAACAACTACCACAACCATCATTCAGAAGGCAGTCATTTTAATGCAACGGACTGTTGTCAATGTCAGCTGTGTCAAGGCCTTTTCAAAATGGAGAGGATGTAAGAGCCTCTAAACTGTTGCGATGACACCTCAGCTGCCATCTCATAAGATTCACAATGCCACGTTTTGTTTTCTGAGACTGGCAGTGCAGTTGTCTCAGATATCTAAGATAATGCGTGAACTTTTGAAAAATAAGCAATTAAAATATGGTATTTCTGAGGGTCCTTGAAACTAAAGAGCATCCATGCAAACAAAATGCAAGTGACTCTATCAGTAAATAATATTGATATGACTCTGTTTGTTTCATCACCTGATAAAACGCTCAGTTAGTCAATGCTCTGGACTGACCAGTTTGAGGTGGTCAGCAAAGTCTATGCTTCTGTATAGCTCTCGCAGCTCAGGAGTTTCTCAAGACCAGGCTGGTGGAGAGTCTGCCTCCCCAGAGGGTCAGCTCCTAATAGGACTCTGCCTTCAGTGTACCCCAAGCTCAATATGCCCTCTGTCTTACTTTTTGGGATAGAAATGTATTTATGTATCTTCTGCATAAATCACATTTGAGATGAGTGCAAAGGTAGAAATGCAGTTTGCTCCCAGCAATGATCCTATCAAAGAAATTTATGTGTCAAATATGTATCAGGCTTAATGTTTTCACTTTCTTTCATGATACAGAAATTTCAGGGGTGTCAAGAAGAAAAGGCAGGCACTTTGGGTAGCCTGTTCTCAGACTTCACTCAGACTGACTTCTCAGGAGCATTTAACAAAATCAATCACTCTCTCGTAGGTGAAATAATGTCTTTAGGAGGCTTTGATGTCCTCCTCTCCTAATGACAGCTCTTCAACAATTTCTTTTGCTGTTCCGACTCATAAACCAACACACACTAAAATGACAGAGGCGGTCCTCACTTGTTTCCTGCTTCCCTTTCTCTCCCATGATCTCTTCCAGCCCCATGGCTTTAAAAGCTCTTTCAAAGTTAACAAACTCGAATCGGAGTCTTCATTTCCTACTCAAAACTTTTTTCTACCTAACTGACTCTCTCCATCTCAATTAAAGGCAATGTCATTATTCTATTTATTCTGAATAGATCATCAGTAGTCATCCTTGATTCTTCTGGGAGGGTATCTGACTTAAGCTAAATCATAAGACATAAAGCCAGCTTTAGAGAATGAAATTGTGGAAGAAGGGATTTTAGATTAAACAACATAAATGAAGGTATAAGATTTGCCCTGGGAAATAAATGATGGTAGCCCAGTTTCATGACTGCCACTAAGGACAAGTAGGAGACGGTTTTGTGACAAAACACTGAAGTTCAGATGTGAGGAAGCTTAAATGCCAGGCTAAGAAGTTTAAATTTTATGTTATAGAAAAAAATGGGTTTTCAGCTGACCACTTACATGATGAAAGTGATGTTTTGGTCAAACTGATATAATAATGCTATCTACGGTGTCAGAAGGGAAAGACATTGTAAGAAGAAATATTGGGTAAGAGAAATTCCATGGTTTAAGAATGACATTAGGGTACAAAAGAAAAAACTGGATTGATAAAATTAAGAATAAAAATGGCCATTGAGAAATTATAAAATAAAAAAACAAATGAGGAAACAACATATGTATAATATATTATATATATTTATATGATAAGAGATCAGAGAAAGAAGATGTATCAGAGACAGTCCCTACATTTCAAGCTTGAACAACTTGGAAAAAATAATGACATTTACAAAAAATATGTGGGTACGACGTTTTCTCACTGACATTAAGCTGACTTGCCAAATCACATCTTCATAAGGCCACTGATTATCTCCTAGGAACAGTGTATTCACTTGTCACTTGGCTGTCAATACCTAATGTTGGCAGTTCCTTCGTAGAAAAACAGGCAAATCAGAAAAATGAGAGGAATAAGTCATAAGTGCAAGCTTAATATATTTCAGTAAGTAATATTAATCATCAGAGTCAGGTTGAAATGGAATAGTTCTCTTCAAAATTTAAACATGATGTTTAACAAATATAGAAACTTTTTTTTTCACTTTCTTTATATGACATATATTTATTGCATCTTTACACTGTGCAAGGTATAGCAAGAGATGACCAAAATGCAAATATTGTCTATGTAACACAAAGTCCTTTGAGAGGTCAAAAAAAGAAAAAAAATAATCTATAGGTAAATTCTACAAGGTAAATGTTATTTGAATGTGCCCTTAAAGACATAAAAGACTGTGAATGACTTAGGTAAAAAGGAGTGACTTTCACTAGACTGGGATGGTATGCAAAAACAGTCATAGATGGGGAAAAACAAGGAATTTGAGAGGAATCATCTAGCCTGGTGGAAACAGAGAGCAGGCACAGAAGACGAAAACGTATAAGTTAGACCACATTGTCAAGACCATGAATGCCGAGACAGGGCTTTGGGCTTTTTAAACAGGAATGCAGAGTTGTTGTGGGTGTTCAGTTCTGACTAAAATAATAATCAGGTAACACTGTGCCCCGGGAAAGCTCACCCAAGGAGAGACTGCCTCAATGAGCTGAGTTGCTATAGTTACCATTACGGGGACTATAAAGTTAAACAAATTGCAGATGATGCTGTTAAAGAATGAACAGCATTGTTAAAGGAGGAAAACAGGCGACATCTATTCTCTTATCCCCACAACGCAGAGAAGATTCACAAAACAGACGACCCTAGAGTTTTAAAAACCACTGTAAGATCTTGATAATAGCCCCCGTGCACTGACTCCTGTGGGGTCACCCGTGAGGCGGGCACCATACCAGGGTCCTAGCTGTGATCACACCCCTCCCTGCTCAAAGCCCTCGGGGTCCTCCTGTTGCTTCTAGCAGAAGAACAGGAACTCCTAGCACAGCACGGCAGTTCCACAAGACCTGGCCTGCATCTCCTGCCCTGACCTCACCCAGGGACTTTCTTCCTCGGTGCACACTCCATCCGTCCAGGCAGAGTGGCAGTTCAGAACATAACACATTCTTTCCAGAATCAGGAACTCTGCATTTACATTTGTTTGTTTGTTTTGTTTGTTTTGTTTGTTCTGTTTGTTTTGTTTCGTTTCTGCCAGAAGTGTTTTCCTCCAGATTCTTAGAGGACTGGCTTCTTTTGGTCCTTCAAGTTCAAATCTAAAATAATTACATTTATTTAGTTGTTGGTTGTCTTTCCCCAAATACGGAAAGCATTTGGCACATAACAAACACTCACAAATATTTGTAGAGTCAATGAGTGTGTGATCATCTCACTTTAATTCTTACAACAACTCAGTCGAGAACTACCTGCCTTAAAGATGAGGAAGTAGACCTTGGGAATATTAGTCACTCACCGCAGGTCACCCGGGTGCTCTGTGGCAGATTGCAGGTTTGAAAATCATCCCAAAGTCTTTTCACAACCATGCACCATCTTCCTGTACAAAGTAGTAAAATTTAATTCCAGATGTTGAGGGCTTCGTGAGAGCTGGGCCATTGGATCTGGAACGTAGCTGCAGGACCTAAGAAAAAAAAATATTCATAAGCAAATAGAGGCCTTTCAATGATTCTTCTTAATTATTTTTCTTCTTCCTGAACGAATGGTCTTAAAATAGTTTGATATTACTTATCTCATTTAATCCTTAAAACTCTTTAAGATAGATGCTATTTCTATTCTCTTTTATATCATGGAAACAAAGATTAAAGGGAATCACAGAATCCGCTTCACTCATACAAATAGCAAGTAGGCACTTGAGGGGAGATTTGATTGCAGGTCTGTCTGCCTACCTTTTAACTTCGATTCAATAAACTTAAATTGTCATTTATAGTCTTTTTTTTTTACCAGACCCCAATTTGCCAAGAGACATTTTAATTTGAGTCAATAAATATTCATTGATTGCTGATCACATGTTAGATAGCCTTCTAAGTGCCGAAAAATAGAATGATGAATGAAACAAATTAGCACCTTCCTTGGTAAGCTTTTAAGATTCCATTCTCTTTTGCACTTCACAAATATTTTCAGTTTAAGTTAAACAACTCAAATTTGAAATGTTCTGCTTCTCTGAATATATCCTGAGATGTGCGTGGAGGTGGACAAGTCTCTCCACAAGAAGGTTTGGGGAGTTTTACATATTGGCAGGTGGATCGTGTGTTTCAACATGAAATATCTCTGTTAGACCTTGCTGGGGAGCCTTATGTGGTGGTGGCAGGGGGAAGGGTAGACACACACACAAACATGCACACGTACATATGTACCATCCATGGGTGTCATGGGGGTCTGTGTAGAGGGGTGCTATTTGGTCCATTTTGGCAAGCAAAAAAAAAGTGTGTGTGTGTGTGTGTGTGTGTGTGTGTGTGTGTATCTATATCTATATCTATATCTATATATATATATATAGATATAGATATAGATGATAGATATAGATATAGATATAGATATAGATATAGATATAGATATAGATATAGATATAGATATAGATATAGATATAGATATAGATATAGATATAGATAGATATAGATATAGATAGATATAGATATAGATATAGATATTAGAATGAAATGAAAAGCAATATTTTGGGAAACAGCACAGGGAGATATGAAGAATGGGAATGGGTTGGTGGAAGCTGTCCTAGTAAATTCTAGTTATTGTTTTGGAAAATACATTTTAAGTATTAAGGCCAAAGTACTAGAAAAGAAAGAAAGAAAGAGGAAGAGAGAGAGAAGAGAAGAGGAGAGAGAGAGAGAAAGAGAAAGAGAGAAAGGGAAGGGAAGGGAAGGGAAGGGAAGGGAAGGGAA